>CAUYSK010094066.1:0-14025 GCA_963575035.1 Avahi laniger | reverse complement strand
GGCAACCAAATATTCAAATGCTTTCCAGCAAAAAAGCAGACACAACAAAGTCATTAAAAGGTTAGTTACCTTTAAAATCAACAAATAGTATTCAATTTTGAAATTACTACAAAGTAGTTAGATTTTTACAAAATAATGTACATTTTTAAGTATATCTAATTGAAGTTTCTTGAATGTGGCCTTATTTGATTACAGCTAAATTAATGAAGCCTTCCGACATGAAAAGCTTCCCCACCCTTGGTGTACAGTATATCTCTAGTAATAAAATTTCATGGACAGAGAGAGATTAGGGGGAGAAACATCTAAAAAAGCTATTAGAAGGATGATAATGGAAACAGGTTGAGAAACTTTGCTGTAAGGTTAGAATGGCATCATCTATACCAGAGCCTCCTCCCAGGCCTACTGAAAACCCACATTTAAACTGCACACTTCTACCCCTCTTCCTCTACCTCTGTTAGAATTTCTATGGCTGAGGCCTAGGAATCTGCATGAACACCAAGCTGCCTAGATGATTCCTATCCACATTTAAGTTTGAGGCCCCTAGTCTGCATGTGGGCCTCTAAGGTCTACCAGCTCCCAACAACACGTGGACCAGGGCTGTCCCTCTCACTGTCCCTGCTAGGTGCCCACATTCTTCCTCCAGCTGACGTTGGGATGAGGGCCAGAAGCACGGGATCACTGTGAAATGACCATGTGCTTTAACATTACTGTTCAGTATGTCTCGTAGATTTTATCATCTTCAGAAGGGCAAAAGATAAGATTTGAAGGAATGTATGCTGTGAAGGAATTCGCCCCTGGTATAGCCAGGGGAGATGTAAACAACAATTGCTTCTGTCATTTCCCCCTTTGCTCTGCACCAGGCTGGAGCTGAAATCATTTTCATATTCAACTTTCAAGCTGTTCATTTGAAATTGTTTACAAAAGTTAAGTTCTGTGGAAAAGAACATGGTCTATTTAAAAGAGGAGCCCCTACTTTGCAAGGCCAGGGAATAAAATCTGCAGGGAACCAGTCGGCCATGACAAGGAGCCGGTGACCTTCTCCCAGGCTCAAGGTGGTTTGGTGCAACCACAAGACCGGGTTTAAGTCATGGCTCTGCCATAACTGGCTGAAGTCCCTGGGCAAGGTCCCTTAACTGCACTGGACCTCAGTTTCCTTATCAGTGAAGGGATGGAATTGGATGAGAGAGTTTCTAAAGTTCCCAATAGATCTAAAGTCTCTGTTCTTTCAAATTAATCATGAAAGACCACCAAGCAGGCAAATTCCTGACGGGAAGCAATTAATCAGAGAGGGAGAAGTTACTCCTGTTAGCAAGCAACCCAATCATCAGCTGGCTACTTTTCTTCTTGTGCATTTTCACAGACTGGGAGAACATAAGAATAGAGTGTTGCAGAGACCACAGGGGTAATGGGAAGAAAAGGCTGTCCCTCTTAATCACTGAAAGCCAGCTGGGGTCCCACAGCAAGGGGGGCTGTACACGGTGTTGGGCCAAAGGGCTGGAAGGGGCTGGCCCTAGTCATATTTCATAGCAATGCGTAAGCTGCATAAAAGTTTTTCTTTTTTTCCTCCATCCACCCTTGCTGGAGGGCTCAGAATGTTTTGCTACAGTGGCTGAACCAGCTCTCAGTATCCCTGAGGACATTTTCCATGTTTAAAATTTATGTATATATGTATGTATAAATATATATATTTTTTCAGGCCTACGTGTTAGCAGAAACTTTACTTTTTCAAGAGACCAGAGATATTTTCCCTTTATGTGCAATGCAAAATTGTATGACTAGTCATTCTTTCTTCCTTCTGGGCTTTATCCATCAGGAAGATAGAAACCTAGGTATTGCATCCCAGCTTCAGCAGCGTAGGGCCCTCTGCACTCTGAGTCTACCCCGCGCCGTCCTCCGCTTCAGCACCCTGCCCTTCTGTGGCTCTATCCTGAGTCACAGTACAGCGGTCCCTTCATTTGCCAGCTGTAGAGAGCATGGAAAAAACCTGTTCACCTGTACCCTTTTTGAGTATTTCCTTGTCCTCTTGCTTTTTTCACATAATCCATTTTCCCTAGCTACATCTTCCTGCCATTTAGAGCCACAATTGTCTACTCGATTCTGTTTCTTGGTGTTCTCTTTGGCTTTAGTGACCCATTACAATGTTCAGTGCATGTTACCATCCTCGCTGGCCAGGTGGCCGTCATCCTGTGAGCCCCTGACAAGAAAGGTGCATGTGAAATGTTTTATCTATATTGTCCCCAATAATGATTTTTATCTGCTTATGTCTTCTCATTTTATAATATGTATTCTTATCAGATAAACAAAATTTTAAAATATAATTTAATTTTTTATGAAGAAAAATTTTAAACATATATAAAAGTAGAATCCTTGTGTACCTAAATCCAGATTCAACAACAAGGAACTTACAGCCAATTTGTTTTATCTAAACCCCAACCAATACACAACGTATCCCTGTTCCATGTTATTTTTAAGTAAATCCCATTTATCATACAATTTCATTCATAAATATTTTAGTACATACCTCTAAAAGACAGGGACTTTCTAAAAAGAAATTTTTAAACAGGCAGTTGAAAATTACTACTTAGAGGAAAAATTATAGGTGGGGCTTTTAGTTCAAAACTAGTAAGTGATTTCCAGAACCACAAACAAAACTCTGATATATTTCATATAAAAGGACAATTTCAGGGTAAATTACTTACTCACAAAACTGGGGAATAATGAGATTATACTAAGAAGTAATTAATAACCTTTGAAATCTGGCTTTGTAACAAAGAGGAGAAAATTTAACTATCTTAATAGCTAGCATCAAAATTTCTCCTCAAGGCACCATAAGACACCACTATACATCCATCAAAATGACTAAAATTTAAAAGATTGACAATGCCAAGTGCTGGTGAGGATATGCAACAATTAGATGAGAGTGTAAAATGGTACAACCACTTCGGAAACCTATATGACATGCTTATGCATTTAAACATATACCTACTTTTTCAGATTAGCTTTTTTCATTCTAACCAATACTTGCAAACAACTTGAATGCCTATCAACTGGACAATATCCATACCTGGAATTCTACTCAGCAATAAAAAGGAACAAACTACTGATACATGTTTGGTAACCACGTGATAGTTACTGAGGTGCATAAATTTGTCAGAATTCATCAACGTTTAGATTAAGATCTATGCAAAAGAGTAAAATCTACTTAAAATATGCCTCAATAAAAGATTATCTTCAAGAGAAAGCAGGCTTATCTTGGCAAATGCATTCATCAGGTCTTTACATAGAAAGTGAAGCCCTTCCTTCCCCTCTAACCCCTCTCCCTGCCCTATATGAGATGTTGGTGTCCATGTGCCAAGGCTTCAGAAAAGAAAATCAAATTGCTCCACATGATAGAGTGAGCGTCCAGGGGTCAAGAGAGAAGACGGGGAAAGGGAAGAGGAAAGAAGAGGTGGAAAAAAAGAAGGTGAGTGTTTACAGACTGAAAATATAATCCCTTCCTGGTATCCCTTAGAATGTTTAGTAAAATTTGCTAAATAGAAAATTGCTGTAAGTGACTTCGTTATTGTTGGTATAGAAAGCAAAGATGGAGCTAGATTTCACTTTGAAGAAAATATAATGAGGAAGACAGCTCAAGAGGAAAGCAGAGAAGCAGAGAAGCAGAGAAGCAGAGAAGACAAAAAGTATGGGCATATAGAACTAGTACAGTGTTTTGGACTTTTATGGGCCATGCAATTGCTAGGTCAAAGCAATTTCAGGTGGATCTCATGCAGTCTAGAGGTTTCCCAGAAGAGATGTGAGCTAATGTATGACGCCTAATTGTATCTAGCTTGTCTTTATTTTTTTGAATCATGCTTTTCTGTGGTCTAAAATTAGGCTTTTCCAGGGTTTTGCCCAATTGTTTTAATAAAGAGTTCTCAGTAGGGGCAAGAAATCATGCTTGATGAGGATTATGCATACATTGGATTCTCTAAATTAATTCCCTGTCATAGCATCAAATATCCTAACCAAAGCTGAACTTCCCATAAGTAGGAAGCATACACTAATTAAAAAGTGCTTAGTAAAAATAGGCATCTCTATTAGTCTTAAATCCAAATCAATAAAGTGACAATATATAAACAACAGCCCCTTTTCAGATTAGACACTATGACCCAAATAAGCTTGAATGGAGAGAGAGAGATACTCCATAGATAAGTACCTGAGCAAGAGTGAAGGAAAGGGCCTCAATAATTCATATTGGCCAATGCAATATGGATTTAACATGGATCTTAACTTTGCGTGTAGAGGATAGAATTAGAATTCCCTGTGATTTCTTTAAAATCACCTCCCTTTAATTTCTCCCGGTCTTCTTTCATTTTCTAGTTTCTTATCATCTGATCTCATGAGACTGCCTGGCTCGGATCTGAATCTCCCACTTGAAGGCATTTGCACTCATTTAATTAATTGACCCGGTGAGTGCTACTCAAAAAACAGGGCCACTCTCACTTTCCTATTAGATAATTGCACAGTGCCACAATGACACCGCAGAGTTCATCGTTCGCAAGATTATATATTAAGGGGTGGAAACTCACGATGAATGATGATATATACACTTATAATCCACTTATCTTTATGTCACTTGATCACTTGAAGATACAAAGAACTGCAAAAAAAGAAAAAAAAAAGTCTTTTTATGCCTGTGTTGCTGTTCTCTGACCTATTGGTTAGTTTTCTCCCATAAAGGAGGCATTTATGACAGTGCGCCCAGGAACCCATGGGAGTTTTATGTCTGAGGGAGCCTCATGAGTCTTTCGTACTTGAATACAACCTTAGTGAAGGGCATATTAACATCGGTAAATCTCGGCCCCAGTGACTTCATGGCATCTCAATAAAAGAGTGGTAAAAGACTTTTTCAGAATGCAAGTAAAAACCGATCAGAGACCTTTAAAGGAAAATTCCACCACCGCCACCTTTTCATTGTGTCTTACGCTTTTTCTCTTGCCATGTTAACCATTGACTAAGTGAATGAATTTCAAATATTAGACGATTTTGTTCGCACCAAAGAGTCTATTCTTGCATAAAACTTAAATTGAAATCATCTTATGTTTAATAGAAACAGACGTGTATTTAAAACGAGATGTGGTGGGAGCAGAAAACCTATAAAAATGAATTTTATTTTTATAGGAAGTAGAAGTAGTAGAGAGTCATTTTTAAAGAAATTACCTAATTGACGGGATTTGGGGTGATTTTATTCACTTCTTTACACTCATCTGAATTGTCCAATTTTCTTCCAATAAATATTTTACTTTCATAATAAGAAAAATGTCTAGTAGTGGGCAAACCATGATAAGTTTATTTAATGGGCATGGAATTGAAGCAATGGAGGATTGCTGTATCTGTCAGATCTTTCCTGTCCTCGGGATAAGCGAAGGCCTGATAAAAAGTATTTGTAAAATCTAAGATACCCATACTGGTCAGCTGTGAAACCTCTCTGAGCCTCAGTTGCCTCATACATAAGATGGGGAAAATGAGAGCACCTACCTGGTAGGTTTGTGAGGATTAAATGTTCTACAAAAAGTATTTAGCACATGTCCTGGCATATAATAAACATCCATGATAGCTCAGTTATTATTAGTAAGTCCACCAGTAAAGCTAGGCTAAAGTCTGCTTATTCTTCCTGCTTTGGAATTCAGAAACTTTCTACAGGGTTCGTTTATAGACAGCTAATCTCTTGCTACTTTTCTTAGGGCAGAAAACCCTCTGCTTAGAGTTGTATAAACCAGCTCTACATAAACACAAACATACACACAAATGTATCCACAACACACACACACACACTTCTGTGTAGAAGTTCTTAGGTCACAAAATCCTTTGCTTAGAGTTGTACAGACCTGTTCAACAGGAAAACACTTATAGAAATGCACACACAACATGTATTTCTGGGCAGAAGTTCAGTGATGTCATGGTGGACATCCAAGCCTGGAAGGAGACTTTTAGGGGAGTGAAACACAAGTGAATAACCAACAACCACCAAGGGGGATTAGCCAAGGAGTGTATGAACAGCAGCTGCCTCTGTGCTAATGGTGGGCCTAAGGTCACGGCAGTTCAGCAGGGCATGACAATGAGGAAGAAAAGCAGATGTGAAGTGGATGAGAGTGAGGACAAACTGGGACCCCCATCTTTAACCTAAGTGATGTGGATGACCTACAGAAGAAGCTCAAGACCTTCCCCAGGGAGCTGCCCATGCATCTGGCTCAGACTTCAAAGAAGAGGAGATCCAGGGAGGCAGAGCAGCTGTGGGCTCAGCCTGTGGCCTCTGCCAGGCATTGGGCCTACAGAGCAGCCACACCGGCAAGGTCTTCAACAGCACTTGACATCTACATCGACCTTCAGAGAGTGATGGCTGCCGCTTTACTCCCGCCTTCCTCTTGTGGCCTGCCCTAGCCCAGAATCATACTAGGAAAGGACTTCTTGGATATGTGGTTTCCTTCCTGGATATATGGCTCCAGTTTTTAGCTAAGCTGACACTGTACGAAACCACCCCAGGTGGCCTTCTATTTAGGTTTGGGTCCTTGTGGGCACAGTGCTAATTTTGATCCAAGCTCACATGATTTCTAAGGCTCTGAATTTAACTGGTAAAAAAGAAGAGCAGCTTTTTTTTATTCCCCCCCCCAGGGGAATAATCTCAGACTCATTGCAATCTACCTAAATTTATCAATTTATCACATCTATTTGAAGTCTCTTAAAATCTCTGCAGAGAAGTCGAATGTACTGAAGGGCAGTTGTTTCCATGCATTCCCGTGTATCAGTGATTCTCAAACAGAATTACCTGGAACCGATTGCTGTTCTGTCCCACCCCACCCCACACTCACAGCTTCTGACCTATAGATCTGGAGCAAGGACTAAGAATTTGCATTTTTAACAAGTGCCAGGTGATGCAGGCGCTGATGCTAGAGCCGCACCTTGAAAACCACTGCTCCTAATAATGGTTAGGAACCATATCAAAATCACCTAGGGAACTTTCTGAACTTCAGAGAGTGGTGCCCATGCCACATTATTGAATCTGCATCTTCATTTGGGGTGCAGGGTGTGTATTTGCTTTTTGAAAAAGTTTTATAAGCGATTGTAATATGTACATCCATCTAAAAATTACAGTTTTAGATGTTCACAAAGCTTATTTCCAGCATGTCAATAGCTGCTATCAAAAAAGGGGAAAGAAGATTCCATGATCAAATATGGCGTGAAACACAGCATTCAATTATGTTAAACTGGTTTCTGTGCAGGACACATCTGCAGCTAATATTATGTAGCAGTTGTTGATGTCAGCATTGTGCATGACAAATTAACGTGAACAACAATGTTATAAGGGAAGTATTATTATTTAATATTATTATTCCCAATTTGCAGATGAGGCCACTGAGGTATGGAGAGCTTACTAACATGCCCTAGGTCACACAGGTACTAAGGGCAAGAGCCAGGATAAAACCCAGGCACTTGGGCTACAGAGTCTGAGGTCTGGACCACACTGCGGTAGTGATAACTCATGCACTTGGGCATACTGAAGAATCACATGCAGCCTTCCCTAAACCTGTTCAGTTGTGGACCATTGTCCTCACACCCTTTTTGTTTTGGAGGAGCTTTCAGAGCTAGTATTCCTGAAACACATCCTGGGAAACACTGCTTCAGAAATTGTAAAATCCACTCTTGGATTAAACTAGATTATCTAAGAGTTGGTCATTTGGGGAAAAATACATCAGTCTTGCATAAAATGTGTTTATCTGATCATTGAGCTCCGGTGAGGAGCCATTAGCTTGTATTAGGAACTACAATGGAAATATAACCCCATGGAAATCATGGTTGTGCTTGCTGTAAGTATGTGGTTTTTCACATTTTGCTGTGTCCTAGTTGTATGGCTTCAGGCTTGGTATCAGGAATAACTGTGACTTTCCAATTCTGAGCAGCTGACTTGTTTTTATCTCAGGGAAACTGTGAATTATGTAACTAATCATGTTTTACTTCTGGATTTTGCTACTGGAAAATAGAGCTTCATCATCACAAGCATATTATTATTAGCAATAATTAATACAAAAAAAAGACCTTTTAAATCAGAAATCAAAATTTTCTAGTTAATGATCATGATAACTGGGGCTGGGGGGAGAGGACTGATAGAAATTTTATTTCAAAAAGCAAAATTAAAAAATATTTATTTTCTCTTTTAACATACTTAGAAACTAATGACTAATTTATCAAACAAAACCCAAATCATGCTGATTATTTATTTGGCTCTTTGCTGATAAAATAATATGATAGCTTAGTGAGATATCTTTTACATTTGACTTTCATGATAAGACACAGAAGGTCAATTTTTACAGAAATATTCAAGAGCTTCATCGATTTTCCCAAGGGCCTTTCTGGTCCTTTGATATTCAAATCCTTTGCTTTTGAAGCATGCGCTAGTGATGTCCTCCTCATCCATTTTTCCTTATTGAGTTGTTAACCACCCCAACTCTGCCAGATCCTCATTTGCCACTGGCTTGTGATTCAAGCAATTATCCAATCTGACTTTCATCTACTTCATGAAGCCCTGCATCTTTTTCAGAATTCACAATTTCACTGTGCAATGCACTGTTTGCATTGTACAATTGCAATAATCAGGGAGAGGTTGATAGAAGACTCAATTGGTAAGGACAGATGGTAGGGTTAAGCAAGGAGACCATTTTCAAAGTTGACTTTCATTAGTCAATGTTTTCATGATAACTCTGCTTCCTTAGGCAACTCTTGCAACTTCTCAGGCTCTATTAATGAATTCAGGTCATAATGATCCCCTTTATGTAAATTTCATGACATGCCTGTTTGTGAATTGACTTCATCCATGTCTTTATTATGACCTTACTCTTGTATTCCCTTTGTTTTATCTTTCTCAATTGATTCTCATTTTTGTCAGTCTTTGCTCTATTTTTTGCATTTTTATAAGCAAAATCATAGCACTTTTTGGAAGGGGTGAAAGTGGAATAAGAGTACTAAATAAATATTACACATTTTGTATAATCTCTTCTTTCACACTGTTGTTCATTGCCACAGTGTCTGAGGATTTTGACGGACACCCTTCACATTGCACTGCCTTTGAACCATGACATACTGATCGGCATCATTCAAGTTTTATGTCTCCAGTTAAGCCTCATGACACTTGGTTTCAAAGCGTGTCTGAACTCTCATTTTTCTGCTTCTGTTTGCCAAATATTTACATGAATCTTTATATTATTTAAATGTAGGAAAAGTCCAGCTGTCAGCAATTGGGACGTCCATATCTAGAGGAAATGAAGTATAAAATGATTTGCTCTAGCTCTTTGTCAAAAAGACAAGTGAGAAACATTTTCACAAATATATATAATCCTCACAGCTAATTATGATTTTTCTTGTTTCAATTTTAACTATTATTTTTTTTCATCCACACTTTCTTTTATCCCTCATGGCAGTTTCATTGTCATTAAAAGTACCGCTCTATTGTGTACATCCTCTATTCATATTCATGAGGTCAGGACCATTCAACCACGGTAAATGAGCAGTCTGATTGGCTGAATGTCCCACAGTGGTTTAGAGTGATGCTGATTAACAAAAGGCACCAAAGCCTCTGCCATGATAGGAAGGATAATTATGTAGGACCCTAAATGGGGACTCTAATCATTTGACAATGCCCATTGGACTTGCATAATATTAGTATATTATCTATCATCTCACTATGATTAAGTAGTACTTAATTATTCTTTCATGGGGATTATTCCCAATAAATATATCTCATACCTACCAACTTAGCACACCTGCTTTTCTGGGTTTTCTGGAAAAGAATTTTTAATGTAGTATGAAATCAGACATCAGCATTTCTAAATTGACAATCACCAAAATTGGTAAGAAATCTTCAGAAATATCTGGGTACACAACGATAGTGCTGAATTGGATATAGATCACTTTATTTCAGGCTGGGTAAAGTAGGACTGCTGTTTGTCTCGTGATTCCTCTCTTGGAGCTTCAAGGGAGCTCCTGACATCCACTTCTTCCAGCACCCTTGAGCCTTGTAACGTTGGGCACAGCATTTAACATCGCTGGGTTTCTGATTTTTATCTGCAAGATGAGGGAGGTTAGGGAAAATGGTTCAGAAGCCATCTTCTAGCTTTAGAAATCTGTGACTTCATATAAATGAATGTCTATATTACTTCATGGATGGGGTTTTTGTCCTACATGGTAATTTATATGGTGGTCTTCAAAGTGGAGTCTGTCATTCATAGGAGATGTACAAAACCATTTCCTGGAAAGCAGAAAGAACACATTAGAATTTTATGTTTATATTTATTTTAAAATATATTTAAAGATTTCCTATTATATATTTATGTTTATATTCACTAAGATTTATAAGCACTTAATAAGTGCCAGACACTATACTAAGTGCTTTAAAATTATTAATATGATTTAATTCTTACAGCACCTCTATGAAATAGATGCTCTTACTGTACTCATTTTACTGATGAAGAAACACTATACACCAAGGTTATAGAAATTGCCCAAGATCATACAAAGTTGTAAATGTTTTTTAGCAGAGACTTGAACCCAGGCATGAGTTCAACCTCTTAACCACTCACTACGCAATACTAGTACAGTTATAGAATCCAAAATAAATAAACACAAAATAATTAAATTATTATAATACAGGAAGTGTGGCAGACATGCTCTAAGGTGACTCCCCCATGATCCCTGCCTCCCAATATTTATACATTTGTGTAATCCTTTTCCCTTGAGTATAAGCAGGACCTGTGACTTCCTTTTAATAAGTAGAACATGGCAAAGGTGATAAATGATCACTTCCGTGATTACTTTTGTTAACAGATTTGCTCTAACAGGTTCTCTCCCTTGGTAGCTTTGAAGAAGCAAGCTGCCACATTGCAAACTGTCTGTGGAGAGGGCTGTTGTGTCAGGAAACTGTGAGGAGCCCGCTAGGAGCTAACATTGGCTTCCAGTGACAGCCAGCAAAAAACTAGCACTCATTCCTACAACCACAAGGACTTGAATGCTGCCTCAAGTAGGCAAGTGAGGAAGCAGATTCTTTTCCAGTCCAGCCTCTACTGAGAATGGAGTCCTAGTCTACCCCTCAATCAGTGCTCTGCAGAGAACCCAGCTAGGATGCACCCAGACTCCTGACGCAAAGTAGCTGTGAGATAAAAATATGTGTTGTTTTAAGCCTTTAACTTTGTGGTAATTCGTTACATAACAATAGAAAACTAATACAGGAGGAACCTACTCATTATTTTAGCCTATAAAGGTGAACCATTAAAAAACACACCACTTTGTTTCCTCTCTCTAACCAATCAAATGGAAACAAAGAATTTGGTTTTGATCTACTATGTTTTCACCATTAATATCCAAACTTTTAAATGAAAAAAAAAAAAGGAGATCTTTCTTTTAAAATGGCATCAAATATAACTTATTTAAATGTGGGATTTTTCTTTCCCTCACACTTTACACATTTTAAAGCATTTTTCTCCTGAAAGAGAAAGTGGCATAAATGTCCTGCTAGTTATTATACAACTTTTACAGTTTATAAAGCTCTTTGTTACTTGGATTTCAGAAAGAACAGTTACAGGCTATTAGGATGTCTCTTTTCCTTTCCCCTTTCAAAGTGTATTTTATTTGCTTTTCTCTATTTTCATAATACTGATCATGCTTCTAATTCTGACTGCTTTTGTACAAGATTACTGCTCCCAGACCAATATTCTTGTATGAATATTAATTGGTCGAATCTTAGATTCCAAAAAAGAGAATTTATTTATCATGAAACTTAATGCAAGAGGAGGCAGGGGATTCTGGGAAGATGGAAGCTTCTGCCTTCCTGATATGCTCAACTCCATTCCAACTCACCTGTCTCTCACAGCCAGCAGCTCTTGAGGGCAGCAGTCAGGTAAGCTTGGAGGACATTAGTAAAGGAGCCATAGTGGGCCTTTCCTGAGGATCAGCCAGGGAGAGCATTGGGCACTTGAGAAGCACTGGTCTATTGGGAGGCCCAGACCCCTCAGTGAAGCTCGTGTCTACCCTTGGGAGTGTGCTGGGCCATCCTAGCCCACAAGGGCTTAGAAGTGAATAGGCAGGGCAGAATCCTTTCCATCTGTGAGGTTTGGGAACTTGGGATACAAGGAAACAGAGATCACATCAGGATTCTGAATACCTGTCTCCTGCTGCTCTAATAGGTTGCCACTTAAAGTCCTTTTGCAGTTGGAGTGCTGACACCTTAGGAATACAAGAGAGAGAAAAGAAACAAAAAAGCTGTATATCTAAGAAGGGCTCAAAATCCAGGGAGGGAAAAATAAATAGAATAGTCTCCTAAGGAAATTTGCTGTTTAAGGAGACAGGTGACAGCTTGAACAATTAGCATAGTTAAGAGGATTTAAAATTAACATAATTTTGTTGAATGCATTTTCTGCATCTGTTGAGATGATCATATGACCTTTGTTTTTGCTGCTGTTTATGTGGTGAATCACATTTATGGATTTATACAGGTTGAACCATCCTTGCATCCCTGGAATGAAGCCCACTTGGTCATGGTGGATTATTTTTTTGATGTGCTGATGAATTCAGTTTGCTAGCATTTTATTGAAGATTTTTGCATCTATATTCATAAGAGATATCAGTCTATAGTTTTCTTTTTTTGTTGTGTCCTTTCTTGGCTTTGGTATCAAGATGATACTGGCTTCATAGAATGAGTTGGGGAGGATTCCTTCCTTTCCCATGTTGTGAAATAATTTCTGCAGTATGGGTACCAATTCTCTGCAGATTTGAAAAAATTCGGCTGTGAAACCAACTGGTCTGGCACTTTTTTTGTTGGAAGATTTTAGATTTATTCTTCAATTTCTTTGCTCACAGTTGTTCTGTTTGGGAGTTCTGTCTCTTCCTAATTGAGCCTTGGGAGGTTGTATGTTTCCAGAAATTTGTCCATTTCCTCAATGTTTTTGAGTTTATGTGCACAGAGATTTGTATAGTATTCACAGATGATATTTTGTATTTCTGTGGTATTAGTTGTAAACCTAAGGCATGAAACCATAAGAATTCTAGAAGAAAACGTTGGAACAACTCTTCTAGATATCCACCTAGGCAAAGAACTTACGAAGAAGACCCCAAGGGCAATTACAGCAACAATAAAAATAAATAAATGGGACTTGATTAAATTAAAAAGCTTCCACACAGTCAAGGAAACAATCAACAGAGCAAATAGACAATCTACAGAAGGGGAGAAAATATTTGCATGCTATATAAAGGGTTAACAGCTGGAATCTACAAAGAACTCAAGCAAATCAGAAAGAAAAAATAAAACAACTCCATTAAAAAGTGATGAAAAGACATGAACAGAATCTTTTGAAAAGAAGATAGACTAATGGCCAATAAAAATATGAAAAAAATGCTCAGTGTCACTAATCATCAGAGAAATGCAAATCAAAACCACAATGAGATATCACTTATCCCCAGTGAGAATGGCCTTTATCAAAAAGTCCCAAAACAATAAATGTTGGCATGGATGTAGAAAGACAGGAACACCCATACACTGTTGGTGAGACTGCAAACTAGTACAAACTCTGTGGAAAGTAATATGGAGATACTTCAAAGAGCTACAAGTAGAACTACCATTTGATCGAGCAATCCCATTACTGGGTATCTACCCAAAAGAACAAAAGACATTCCATAAAAAAAACATCTGCACTAGAATGTTTATAACAGCACAATTCACAATTGCAAAGATGTGGAAACAACCCAAGTGTCCATCAGTACATGAGTGGATTAATAAAATGTGGTATGTGTATACCATGGAGTTCTACTCAGCCACAAAAAACAATGGTGATATAGCACCTCTTGCATTATCCTGGGTAGAGATGGAACCCATTCTACTAAGTATCTCAAGAATGGAAAAACAAGCATCATGTATACTCACCATCAAATTGGTATTAACTGATCAACACTTAAGTACACATATAGCAATAACATTCATCAGATGTCTGGCAGATGGAAAGGAAG
>CAUYSK010094063.1:0-31368 GCA_963575035.1 Avahi laniger | reverse complement strand
ACTGTCCATGTAGACCTTAGTATCCCAGTTGTACTATATCCCAGTTGGACTAACTCGTTGGCTGGAGCTGCCCGAAAGCCCTGCAGAGAAAGGCTGTCCTCATAGCTCCATGGCAAGTCTTTTCTTTTTTTTTTTTTTTTTTGAGACAGAGTCTCCCTTTTGTTGCCTGGGCTAGAATGAGTGCCATGGCATCAGCCTAGCTCACAGCAACCTCAAACTCCTGGGCTCAAGCAATCCTTCTGCCTCAGCCTCCCGAGTAGCTGGGACCACAGGCGTGCACCACCATGCCTGGCTAATTTTATATATATATATATATATATATATATATATATAATTATTATTATTTTTTTT
Source organism: Avahi laniger (assembly GCA_963575035.1). NCBI lineage: Eukaryota > Metazoa > Chordata > Mammalia > Primates > Indriidae > Avahi > Avahi laniger. The sequence goes on along the minus strand of CAUYSK010094063.1, from coordinate 31,017 downwards.
TTTTAGTTGTCCAGATCATTTCTTTCTATTTTTTAGTAGAGACGGGGTCTCGCTCTTGCTCAGGCTGGTCTCGAACTCCTGACCTTTGAGCGATCCACCCGCTTCTGCCTCCCAGAGTGCTAGGATTACAGGCGTGAGCCACAGCGCCCAGCCGGCAAGTCCTTTCTTGAAAGGAGATCTGATCAGGCATCTCCATGGCTGCCCCAGCGTGCCAGAGTCTTAAGGCGCTCTCCCTCAGCCTCTGGATCGGAGTTTAGGTTTGATAAACTCGAGGTAAGCATAGATCTCCCTTACGATCAAGGCAAAACCAGCCCTTTTAAAGAGTGAGAAAAGCAAAGTTGCAGACAGCAGCAAAGACAGCACAGGCACTAGAATTCATCGGCTGCTATAAGACTGAAAAGAAAGATGAGAAAAAAGCCCAGTCAACTTAGGAATCATGGCAAGGCCGAAACAGAAAGTGCAAAAGAAGTTAGAGGCTGATTTTCCTGTTCCCTCGCTAATGCAGGAAACTTAGAACACTGAACGGAAGTTCCTGAAGTCGGCGACTGTCTTCACCTCTGCTCCTCCTCCACATCCACTGATGGCGCCTTCCTATGGTTTCATAGCTATGACTCACTTTCCCTCACTCCTTTGAATTATAGGGTTCGTTTTCTGTGTAACCCTAATCTCCTGAATTTACGGCTTGTGCCTTAGTCTGGGTCCCAATCATAGTCTACTCGGGCTGTTATAACAAAATGCCATGGACTGGGCAGGTTATCGACAGCAGAAATCTATCTCTCACACTCTGGAGTCTTGGAGGCCCAAGATCAAGGTGCTGGCAGATTCGATGTCTAGTGAGGGCCTGTTTCCTGCCTGTCGGATGGCCGTCTTCTCACTGCGTCCTCACGCGATGGAAGAGGTGACCAAGCTTCCTCTGGCCTCTTTTTCATAAGGGCAGGAATTCTAATCATCTCCTAACACCATCACCTTGGAAATGAGGATTTCAGCATGGATTCTGGGGGAACACAAACGTCTGAACCACAGCAGTCCCCTACAAGCAGAGCCTGAGATGAGGACTCGGGGTTGCCTTCTAAATAAAGTGCCTGCTCCCTGGAAACAGGAGCGAAAAGGAAAACTGAGACAGGGAAGGAAGAAAAGCCAACGTGAGGCGCATCACGGAAGTCCACACTCCAGCTTTCCACCTTTGAGGAGGGGTATGTGTGCTTCTCACACTTGCCAGCAACAGTGACTCCTCAGCTCTCCCAGGCTGCACGTAGAAAGATCCTGGATTGGTAAAAGCCAAGCCCACCAAACGAGAGCCGGTGTGAGCCGGGGTGGGGGGCGCACTGCAACGTCAAGCAAGACGTGAATGTCCACTCCAGGTGGGGCTGGGGCAACGCAAGGTGGGGGCCTCTGGAAACCATTCTGGCCCATTTGACTCAAACTCTAAGTACTCAAAAGAAGTCATTCCTTTGGTTAAAGCAGTTATGTTTAAACAAAATACAGTGGTACTCAAGGGATGACACATTGATCTGGATGTGAGCTTCTCCGACAGCTTAAGGAATTCAGAGGAAATGCTATAGGTTGGCAAGTTAGGGCAAAACTAAAAACACAGTATTATGAAAGTAAAACACTAAAGTAGAAAGACATGTTTCTACAAGACCCTTGAAGACAAGTTTTACCAGGATCTGGCCCCACCACAGGGCCTTCCATGGTTACCACTAGGATGCCCCAAAGAACCCTCTCACCACTAATACCATGACAACGAAAAGTTCTTCCTGGTCTTTGATTCCAATTATTTAGTCCCACGGTCTGGCTCCCTGCCTAGTGCTGCATCCTCCCCCAGGCGTTTTCTGTCATCCGTCTGGCTCTGAAACACAGTTATATGAAAAGGCCAACATTGGTCTTGCATCTTGACATTAGGAGAAAACAGTACCCACAGCAGACGTCGCAGTGTTTTGGATGGACTTCAGGAATGATTCATGTTCTGCAGTTGGGTGTCCGGAAGGGTCAGGTGGAGGTGGAGTGTCAATTTCTTCACCCCCATGCCCCTGACAAGGTTAGGAATGGATGTGACACAGGTCGATTCTCCCCAGTTCCCTGATCACCATCATGCACCCACTCACAAAGGAGTGCTCCAGAGAGGGTTCACGGGTGTTCAAGGCGCTTACAGCTCAACGCGTGAGCCCGCGGACCTGAAAGAGCTGCCGCGAAGCTGTGGAGGTCAATTTGTGCTTACACAAACCAGATTGTGTAGTTTTTATGATCAAAGTTCACTGGACTAAATCAGAAGTCCTGGATCCAGAGCTGGTCCAACTCAGATCTGAGGTGTTTGGGGCAAGTAATTTACGCATATGTTCCAGAGGAGCTCACCAGTAATACGTTGCGTCCCCTTAGCCACTGATAATCAAATGAAATTATAGGAAAATCTGCTTTAATAAGTATAAACTACTTTTCTAATAAGTTATTTTCTCAGATATTTTCACTTCTAGGCAAATCACCCAAGTTCACTGGGTTTATATCTTAGAACCAAAGTCGCTGTAGAAACACTGACTTGGGTTATTTTCTTTCTGTGGCACAGAGCGTCTCTTATCTCACAAAAGCCCCCGCCCCCATTTCCATTGTAGTAGGTCTCAAAGCAGCTCATGTAAGCCAGGCACCGTCTCGCTTTTGGCAAGACAGCAGCCTCCAAAGAGGAGGGACCCCCACAGGGAGGTCACTGAGCTGTTCACCACTGTCAGGGATGACCCTCCCAGACAGCTAAAGGAGGTCAAGGGCCTTGGCCAGAAAACAGAGACTCAAGAGAGCAGGATCATCCGTGTCTTGCTCACCTGCTGCCAGCTGTGCTAGCTGAGTATATTTTTGGAGCATAATCTATTTGTTTAGTGAGGAAGGGGAGGTCAACAGGACCGTAAGTTGCTGATTTGCTTTGAAATGAGCTTCCCACAGTTCCCCGCTGACAGGACTTGTCTTTCCTTTCACCTGCCCGGAACTGGTTGTCTTCTAAGACTTGCAGTTGTTGGTCCAACTCTCATCTCTCCTCTGTCTGGTCTCTGCTCTGCTATCCCCTTTCGGCATCTCCTCCCCATCTTGAGGTGCTTTCTGCTAATCAGTGGATTGGGTCCACTAGCTGAGCCTGGCCGTTGTCCTCCCAAGAACTATCCTTGATCAACATCTGTGGAACCCAGATGTCCCTCTACAGCTACGTGAGTCAGCCACTGTGGTTGTCCTTCCCTGAGTGCCCTCTCAGGAGCTCCCCAGGGTGGCTCCACGCACGCCAAGGTGCCGCAAGGCTCGGCAAGCCCGCTGTGTGATCAGCCACTGCCACCTCCTGGCCAAAGCACTGAACTTGGGCCCAAGAGGTCGGCCCCTGCAGTTCACCCCGGGTTTAATTGTGTGCTCTCCCTGTCTACACTGCCAACCACGATTAGAGAGGTGCTCATGACCACCCAATTCTTATAATGCATAGAAAAACTTAGAGAATTCGCTGATAGTATCGCCCCATGGACCCATCTGAAGACTCCCTCGGAGTCCAAACACATCTCCTCCATAGAGGAACGTCAGCTCTGGACTCTTAGATCTCATTATTTTGTCTTCGACCTAGCTGCTCAAATGAATCATCTAAAAGGGATCTTAAAAAGTACTGTCTTGATTTTGGACTCTTGTCTTCACAGGAGTTCTAAACAGCAGTCCCTCCTGGTAACCAGTGTCAACCAGTGTTAACCCTGGTAACCAGTATTAAGTTGGGTTTTTGCATAGTAGCTGTGGAGTTGAGTTTCTAATGGAGGACTCTGTATAAATATAAAAGTCTTCTGTTGAATTGCTACTCCATTCGGTAGATGAACCCCAGCACACATAAAGCCTGCTTTCCCAAATGACACATTGAACATTTCTACTGAACAAAGCTAAGAAGCAGAGGCCAAACATGCTACCTGTCCACTCTAGCCTAAGTTCTAAGCCAGCTGACTCTGTAGATATTATTCTCTTCCATCCCTCATTCCCAGACACCATGGCACGTGGAATCCTCATGGGTGGAGCTGACTCTTGCCTGTAACATTTGCCAGGACCTATGGAATCACCAGCTCTGCTTTAGATATTTCCCTGGGATCACTAAAGGGAAAGATCTCTACTTCCCTGGCCAGAAGTACTTTGACATCAGAGGGCAGGTATGGACCCTGAAACTAAGGGCTAGGCCTTTAGAAGCTCAATGGAACTGCCAAAAGTAGATTTCTAGAAGTGGACAAAAGGCCTGTTATGAACTGATTGTATCCTCTACCCAAATAATATATTGAAGCCTGAACCTCCAATGTGGTGGCATTTGGAGATAAGTCCTCTAGGGAGGTAATTAACATTAAATGAGCTCATTAGAGTGGGGCCTTAATCCAACAGGGCTGATGTCCCTTATAAAGAGGAAAAGATACCAGAAATCTCTCTCTCTGCTCGTGCACAGAGGAAGGGTTTTTGCATAGTAGCTGTGGAGTTAAGTTTCTAATGGATGACTCTGTATAAACATAAAAGGACACAGCAAGCAGGTGGTCACCTACATGCCAGGAGGAGGGGCCTCACCAGAAACCGACTGTGCTGGTACCTTGGTCTCAGACTTCCAGCCTCCAGAACTGTAAGAAAACAAATTTCTGTCGTTTGAGCCACCCAGTCTGTGGTATGTTTTTATGGCAGTCTGAACAGAATAATACAGAAGCCTATAGCCTAACGAGTCTAAATGTGTAGGCTTTAGCTTATACTTGAGTATTCAGTTGACTTGGGAAATTAAAAACTTCTAGCTTTGTCTGCATGGACCAAGGCTACCCCCAAAAAAAGAGGGCTGGAGATTCATCTGGATCAGAGACCTTATTAAGCTGCTTAATTACCATAATGTTGGATGTTAAATACCTCATCCTATTTGATTTGTTTAAAGACATTGAATCAACTTAGAACAAACAAAACAATTCTTCTACATGCCCTTTCTAGAAATTAATTTTAAATCATCTGCTGCTTCTTTCCAAAAGACTAATCGACAGAAGTGAAGTTTCTGCAGAATTGATCGAAGGTCATCGTGCCGCACGTCCAGGTCTTGTTACTCCGCATTCCACCCTTGGGCTACAGGGACCCTCGCGTACTTGGACAATATGTTCTTGGCCTCACACACAATCACACTTGCTGGGTTATGTTTTGGGGTTATGCCTTCAGCTTTCATCAAGGGTTGTTAAGAAAAAAAACCAAGCTAATGAAATCCATTATTCTCTTTGTTCTGGGAACATGGAAGATGTTGCCCACTGCATTCCTCAGCTCTCAACCTAGAAAGCCCTTGTGAAAATTGTCTGACAAAGTCGCCTTGCTAGAAAAGGCTTTGCATCCCCTGGGTAACAGGCAGATTTTTTCTCAGTTGATAAGAGTACAGTAACTGTCTCTTCTGACATTTTGCCTAATAGGAACTTAGAGACTTATTTTAAAGGTCAGAGATTCAGGCTCCAATGGGAGAACACGGCTCGCCCGGAACCGATAGAGTCTGTGTTCCCAGATGGGGGAGGAGACCCCAAACCCGTCCTGCTCTGGGCTGGCCAGAATGAGGTCTCAGTCTATGAAGCTTCTGAACTAAACGGCCAGTGGATTTTTTTTTTTTTTTTGGATGAAGCTGTCCCTGCCAGCCTGGGCAGTTACTGAGCTTGGGGGTTTACGCAGGGTAATCCATCAGGAGTCCTGGCTTGCAGCGATTAAGTTACACTTCCTTTGAAGGTCAAGTTATTGGCCCATTCCCCACAGGATTTTTTCGTCAAACAGAATAGGGAGAGGGACGCTGACTTCCAGCTACTTACTAAGGTACCATATCACATGTAGTCTGGAAGACGATTCTGGATTTTTCTCCTCCAGCCTCCTCACCTGATCATTGAAAGCTGTTTCTTTTGGCTGCTGATCCTGATGAGCTCATCACTTCATTGGACACAGCTCTCTTTACCAGTGACGTCCATGGACACCCCCTCCCAGATTCAGGAAGGCAAGAGCGGTAACTACATGCAAAATGCTGGTCTTGCCGCCGTGCAGGGCAGGAACCCAGACCTGCCTCCTTGAGTGTAGAGGCTGCTGGCCCAGATTCACGCTGCTCAGGAAGGGGCGTGCTGTGGTTGGAATGTGTGAATCCTCCAAAACTCATGTGCTGGAGCCTAATACCCAACGTGATAGTACGAAGAGGTGGGGCTTTGGGGGGTGATTAAGTCATGCGTGCTTTGCCCTCATGAATGAAATCGGCGCTCTTGTGATGGAGGTTGGCGGGAGTCCCTAGTCCCTTTTGCTCTTCCATCTCTGTGCCATGTGAGGACACAGCTTGTGTCCTCTCTGGAGGATGCAGCGACAAGTCGCCATCTCGGAAACAGAGAGTGAGCCTTTACCAGACACTGAATCTGCCAGCACCTCGGTCTTGAACTTCCCGGCCTTCGGAACTGTGAGAGACACATTTCCGTTGTTGCAAACTAACCAGTCTGTGGTATTTTTTACAGCATCATGAACAAAGGGCTGCTTATGAGACAAGGTGGCTCCACAATGCTACTGCTGTTGACAAGAGGGGTGTGGGTGTTCTCTCGCACCCTTGTTTGTCACCACGCGGAGCTCACCCTTACCAGCAAAACCGCTCCTCACCCTCCCTCGTCCAAAATGTCTCTCATGTCTTACTCCAGAGTTAACATGCAAATGCCCTTCGCCAGGCCCCAGGACTCACCAGCTAGTAGGATTGTCGCGGTGTGGGCGGGTGGGCTTGGTGGAATGTTGCTATATTTCCCCACACCCAGGTCACTCCACACAGCTATGCTCAGGTATCCTAGAAAGGGTCACCTAGGGATGGGCCAGGGTTTCAACAAAACAGAATCCTAGTATATAAATATACTTATATATAAATCCCAGTTAATGCTTCCTATGGTAAATATATTATGGTATAAAAGTACTATGTAATTTATAAGTGATAATTGCACCAACTATGATCCGTAGCTTTGATTTTGATAATTTTTAAATTAATATATTGACATAGAAAACAAATTCTAACATAAGAATAAACAGACTTCACTCTGGGAAGCCAAGGCAGGCGGATCGTTCTGAGCTCAGGAGTTCGAGACCAGCCTGAGCAAGAGCGAGACCCCATCTCTACTAAAAGATAGAAAGAAATTGGCCAAACAACTAAAAATAGAAAAAAAATTAGCCGGGCATGGTGGCACGTGCCTATAGTCCCAGCTACCTGGGAGGCTGAGGCAGAAGGATTGCTTGAGCCCAGGAGTTTGAGGTTGCTGTGGGCTAGGCTGATGCCACAGCACTCGTTCCAGGCAAGAGAGTGAGACTCTGTCTCAAAAAAAAAAAAAAGAATAAACAGTCTTGACTGCAATGATCCTCTGCAAAGGGTATTCTTTTAAAAGTATGCCATGTCTGTACAATTTGATTAATGAGTTTGTATTAAAATCTTATGAATTTATGATGAAATTTATGGATTTCCTGCAGTTAGATCTAACTTTAATATCTTGGAATGAGATATTTCCTTGGCAGCAGTAAATGATAGTTATTGGCAACCAGCCAAGAGATGAACTGGCCTGTAAAATCAAACCAACACTATTCTCAAACTGGCCAGCTGTGGGAGCACCGTCATCGTAGATACCCTGTGCCCTTTATAGCAACGCCTGATTTCACACTTTGCCATACAGTTCCCAGAAAATTAAAGTGTTCTTTAACTTATCCTCAGGACTTGAGGATAAACAAATAAACAATAATTACAAAATACATTTGATTCAGAGTTCATCTAAACGAAGAATGCTGTCCAACTGAAATTAATTCATCCGGAATCATTCTCATGTCTCAAATTATGTGATGTAAAACAATAACTAGGGATGTAATTTTTATCAACTTTTTCAAATTGCCTGCATAAGTCCCAAATAAGCAACTAGATTTGAAGAGATAACAGGTAGTGGTTAAAAGCAACCTGCACTAATGAACCCCATAACCAGATTAATTTGTCCTCAAACTATACGGGCATGGAATTGGAATTCTCCCAAAGCCAAGTCACTAGTGAAGCTGCCATCTTGTGCCCAGTATCTAGGACAAATAACCCTTGGTCTTCCTCACACTGGACTCTCCAGCAGGACAAGCAGGGGGAGAAGTGACCTGAGGACTCAAGGATGACACGTCTGAGTTGCCCTCAGTCTAAGCTTCAATCCCACCGCACTTCTTTCCACGGGAAGCTAGATGTGCGTTGCCGTCTGGCAGCTCTCTTAGCCTCGCCCAGATCCTTCTCCGTTTTCTCTTCTAGGTGTCGTCTCTAGTAAATTCCTTACCCGTTTAATGCTATCTTAGCATCTGCTTCTTATGTGGTACCAGAAGTGGTCTGAAAAAAGTGTTACAGGGATTTGGGACTGGCTCACACTCTGTCCAGTGGCCAAACAGGATCCCATCCTTGGTTGAGCGGGCACAAATCGACTGTCACAAAATGTTGGCTCAACTGATAGAGATTTCACCAAAGGCAGCCTGGAAAATGCCCTTGTGGAAGGGAATTCCACGAGTGCAGTGATACGGGCTTTTGAAAAATACAGGGGAACGAAGCCTGTGCAGACAGTGGCGCCTACTCGGTGGGCAGCAGGACAGGGAGCTGCTGAGGCTGTCACAGCAGTCAGCGGTAAACGTGAGACGTGGGGCTTCTGTGGCAGCTCACGGGAAGGCCGGGCCTCTGTAGTGGAAGCACAGCGCAGCCTGCAAACCTGCGCCGTCAGTCACAGAGCCAGAGACATCGGAATACTCAGCCAGGTGTGTCGTTATGCCAAAGTCAAGGCCCTAGTGGGGAGACCCCGGGGCTATAAAACTTGGGATCTAGACATCTGGATGGATACCCCTGAAGACATTGACTCTCAAAGACCCTCTGGGTTTGCAGAGGTGTCCCACCTTCCCTTGTAGAGCTGGCACTGTCCCTGTGCTTAAAGATGCTGCAGAAGTTTCTTCCGCACAAGAAAACAGCTTCCTCTCTCCAACCCCGGAGAGATCCCCAGCCCCTTTCCTGGCTTCCAGGCCGATAAAGAGAGTTAAATCCTGGCACAACCCAGCTGGGGATGAGCTGGGCCTGGTAAGGAGGGGAAAGCGCACACCTGTTACAAGATGCGCTAGCAGCTCCTGTCAGGGGTCAAACACTTGGGTTTGGACTTTGTGACTTCCTCATCAAGGGGAAATGGCAAAAGATAAGCCTGAAAAACCAAGAATTGATTGGTTTGGGGACACTCTCTCAAGACACCAGCAAAGACCCCAGGGATGGAGCAAACTCACTGCCGAGATGTCTGTTAGAATTCTGAAAAAGGCGACAACGCAGCGAAGTGGAAAAGCCTGAGCTGCCGCCAGAGGGTGAAGGAGGGAAGGGGGCGTGCTGCAGCCCCTGGCACCACCGCGTCACCCTAGGAACTGCACTGACGCGGCAGACCCATGAGCCTGCAGAGGTCACCCCTACCCTCACCCATACGCATGTGCCTCATCAAGGCCTCTAAAGTATTAGCCACTTTTTGTTCATCTGGTCAGATTACCGTGATGTCATTGATGTAATGGGCCCCCGTGGTGTTCCATAGGCTGTCCCTGTGGTTCTGGTCTCTTCAAGCCAGATTGCAGCTCTGTGGCTGACACCCAGACCTTGCTGCTGACGCTACTGATCGCGCGCCCTCTCCTCATCCGCACGCACCAGCCCTGGCCGCCACGTTTCAGATCTGATCACCCCTTTGCCCTCGGCGGCCCCAGGCCTGTAACGGCAGCTCTGGCCTACGAGGGCAGCCCCTCCGAACTGCTCAGCGGTGCTGACGCCCCCCTACCAGCTCGCTCCTCGTTGCTTGGTAGATGGTGTCTCCTCCATGCCCTCCTGCAGAGCAGTTAGGCCGGCCGGAGCGCTAAGAATTGGTGGTCTTTTCTCCCACTTCATCGGCTGGTCACAGGGACCCCGATGCTGCTTGAGGTGTGACCTGCGGGAAGGACAGGCGTGCCACAGTGATGAATGACCTGGAGTCAGGCTGCCTGCGTGGCAGCTCATGTCCTCCGGCCCCGCTCATGCCTGATCCTGGATGTTCACTCCATCAAACAAGGGGCTGTCACCAGGCCTGCCCAAGCTGACGATTTGCGGGTTCTGATTTAACCCCACTTGCGAAGCTGGTTCTGGCTGCGCAGTCACTCGGGCTGCCACAGTCAGATGCTCCATCTGTAGCAAGACCCACTGGCGGGCCACAGCCGTTTTTCAGCAGCATTACAACTCTCTACGGCAAGAGGCCGCGCTCCAGAGCCCGGGCAGTCTGCTGGGCCCTCCCGCTGACGCTCACGTCACTCCACATGGCATCTTTCTCACCTAAGGAACCTCGACGGCTTCTTTGGGTACGTTGTGACGAATCCGGCTATGGACCTGGATCCTGGCGTGGGGCAGAGGGTCTGCACCGTCGTGAGCAACGGGGACACTGGTCCTCGACAGTGAAGCACTCATCAGTTCTGCAAGCTCGTGTGCTCTGCAGGATATGAGGATTTGAAAGTGACCCTGCTGCATCCCAACCAGGACCCTGACCTTGGGGTACCACACCTGCCTACCTGAGAATTTAACCTTTGGAGCTCTGCTGCTCTCATGATTAAGTCCAGGACTGGGTCCTCTGTTTTCTCTGCACTGTGGCTGAAGGAGACAGAGCATTTTCATCTGCTACCAACAGGGCCTCTGGCTTCCACACCTAGATTTTAATTACGATTAAACACTTTCAACTTTTTGCTAATTTTCCAAAGTGTCAATTGCGCTTAGTAAAAGCCACCTAATTCCGCTGTGCTTATGGCTAGTACTTCCCCATGGTTCTCGAACGCCTGCTAGTTCATTTCCTGCCAGTTCTCTGTCTGTGAACATTTCAACACTTAACATTTTAATAATTTTAACAATTTAGCCTTGTGCCGGGAGTTATCTGTGCTCTGCCAACCATCAGTGACGGGGTCTGTACCAGTTCCCTGGGGCGTCCACAGCAATCATCACAGACTGGGTGGCTTACGACAGAAATTATAGAAGTCTGCAATCGATGTGTCCGTAGGGCCATGCTCCGTCTAAAGACTCCAGGGGAAAAAATCCTTCCTTGCTTCTTCCTGGGAGCTTCCGACATTCCTTGGCTTGTGGCAGCATCACTCCAATCTCTGCCTCCATCTTCACAGTCCGTCCTCTTCTTATAAGGACACACTCATTGGATGTAGGGTCCACCCTTATCTGTTATGATCTCATCTCTATCCTTAACTAGTTACCTCTGCAAACACCCTATTTCCAAACACGAGCACATCCTGAGGTTCCGGGTGAATATAAATTTTGCGGGGGCAATATTCAGCTCTCCACAGGGTGCCCTTGCCAGCCAGCTATCAACAAGCCGGCTTCAGAATCCCATCTTAACGTTGACTTACTTGGCTCGTTCCTGGCACTAACGGTTGCAGGTTAGGTTCCCGAGAAGCTCTCTCTGAATCGGATAATAGCATGCAGGAAGTTTGCTAAGTGTTGTTCTTAGGGTGAACATTTGTGGAAGGGATGGACAGAAGGTAGGATTTGGCAGAAGAGAAGTAGGACGGCCATGCAGGTTAAACCAAGACCGCAGGGGCCACACAGGAACCTCTGAAGCTGAGGTGACCCCTGATCGTGCTGCTGAGCTAGGTCAAGGGGACAGAGGCTTCAATGTGGTAGGATAATCGGTCATGGAATGTGGGCTGTCCTGTCCAGGAAAGAGGATGTGCTCTTGGGCAGGACTCCTCTCTTTAAGCAAGACCTGAGGACTGAGAGCCAAGTACTGTTGGCAGTGGAAAAAAAGTACTTCACTCCCAAAGAAGTATCTGGGTGGCTCAGGACATTGTCTATCATACCCGTCATCGATCAAGACTGAAAGTTAACTCGTTTTTATAAAACTGAAATATTTCAGACAGGCTACTGTTTTCGTTCCCAGAAAGTTAAGTCAGAGGAAAAAATAAAGCACAACAACGCTTGAAAAGAGAGGAACCACAGCTGGATGAGATGACCGACGGGAAGTTGTACGACGTACACTTTAGAAGGCGGAGGGGACACACACCCCAAGTGGCAGCTCTTCCGCCAGAAAACTGGAGGGTGCAGGTTACACTCTGGCCTCTCTGTGGGTGATGAACTCAGGGGAAGGAGGTGGGAGATGCTTGCTTCTCTCCCTCTCTGCGGGAGAGTGTGTGTTCTCGTCTGTTCGCTTCTCCATGCATAAGCTTTTCGGGGACTGGGCCTTGTCCGGGAGACTGGGCAATGTCTAGCTCTGCCTTTGCCGAGTGCGTAGATTTGGGGTGCATTATTTGCAAGTCTATTTGACCAAAAATCTAAATAACATTTTTCCAACCTCTTTATCATCTAAAAAAAAAAAAAGGAAACCTTTTGATTTCCCCCTCACCATCTACTACCTACCTCTGTGTCCCAATTTGTCATGAATTCAGGTGAAGAAGAGTATTATTCACAGGGCCATCCTTTAAATTCCTATATGGTTATCAGTATTAGTGAATTTAAACACTTTCACTATAGCAACATTTTGGTGTGGGGGAAATAAAAATGAATAGGAAGTGACATCTTAGCCCAACAATAACAATGTTGTACCCATTCAGAGTTCAAGCACAAATAACAGAGTCTACTCGTATTCATGACAGCAGGAAGGGACTTCGAGGGGTATCAGATGGTTTGTAGAGCTGATGGAAGAAACAGACTGCAGTGTAAGCCTCCAGCTGTGACCCTTCCCCCGCACCACACTGTAGAGTCAACTGGCCAAGGAAGCTGCTCACAGTCAGAAATGTGCTTGTGATCAGAAAGCCGTAAACCAGATGTTGCCTGCTGATTTGTGAAGTGGTCATATAACCGGCTACAGAGCCAAGCTGTTTCTGTCATAATCAACACAAGGAAAATTGGTTTTCATGGGTAATGAGAATATACCCTAACACGTCCAGCTTGCTGGCAAGAGGAAACTTAACAAGAGCTTATAAATTTGATTACATCAAAGTAGATTTCTGAAGGGCTAATTTCCCCATATAAGGAGCCGCTATGACATTACTTTCTTTAACCTCTCAAGACCTTTCTGCTACCCACTGCCACATTTGAATTTTGTTGACAGAGGAAAGCTCACTACAGGTGAAAAATTTCAAGCAGGTTAGGAATTTAGAATTTGATAATTATTAATACTAAATTGAGTGCCATTTTCAGTGCAGTTAGTGACTAAATGCATCAGTCCATAATTTCTATTTTCTTTGTGTTTTTCCCTGTCTTTGTTTCTTATGAGCTTGTTCTGTTTGTATGTATAGGTATACAGTTGACCCTTGAGCAGTGCAGGGGGAGGGGCACTGACGCCCCGTGCAGTCGAAAATTCTCTTATGACTTTTGACTCCCCCAAAACTTAACCACTAATCAACTACGGTTAACTGGAAGCTCTACCAATAACATAAATAGCTAACACATCTTGTATGCTGTATGTATTATATACTGTATTCTTACGATCAAGTAAGCTAGAGAAAAGAAAGAAAATAAGGAAGAGAGAATGTCTTTGTCATTCATTCAGTGGAAGTGGATCATCATGAACGCCTTCATCCATGTCGAGTGGCTGAGGAAGAGGAGGGTTGGTCGCGCTGTCTCGGGGATGGCGGAGGCGGAGGAAAACCTGTGCATTGAAACCGCGGGGCGAAGACGGGTGACTGGAGCCATCGGTGCCGGAGTGTCCCGAGCAGAGGAGGAGGGTTCAGGTGAGAAGGCGCAGCCCACGGGGTCAGAGCCCGCACCTGCCGGAGCTCTCCCGGAGGAAGCGACAGAGAGAGACGAGGAGGGGCACAGTTTTGGCAAAGACTGACCCCCGAGGGATTCCGAGCCGAGGAAAGGGTGTGCAGGAGTGATTACTTCTCCCCCGCACGTGGCCGTCCGCCAGCTCCGACCCGTGAGAGAACACTTCCGCCCTGACGAGTCAGGCGCCACCGTCCCAGATGCTTCCCGGGAACAGGGCACCGCTGCAGGGTCGCCCGGCTCAGGCGGACGGAGCTGAGACGGCGGGTGCCGCGTTGCCTCAGGCACGTGCCAGGGGCCTCTGCCAGCCACGAAGTCACAGCCCCCCAGTCTCCTGTCACCGGATCCCGCACGTGCGTTCCTCAGCGCCCGCTTGGACTGTGACAACCACAAAGGAGCGTCGTTCCCAGAGCTCGACCGCGGGACCGGGAAGCGCCGTGAACGCCTTTTCGGGCAGGGAAGGGGAAGGCGCACGCGCCTACACCAGAGGGACCGGCTCACGATCCGGGGGAGACACCCCCATCCGGGCCTCTCCTCCTTGCCTGCCTGGCCCACTGCCACAGGGCGGCGGTGGCTGGAGGCCGCTTCTGCTCGGGACTGGCACGGGCTCCACAGGGGACACCTGCAAGCACCGCCCTGCTTCTGACGCGCCTGTCACACGGGCTGGGAGGGTTCTGCAGAGCACAAGCAAGCCAGGGCTTGGGGAGCGGCTGCCCCAGCTCCGGCACAATGGATGTCGCACCCCGGCTTCCGCGAAGCTTGGGGCTTACTCCCTTCCTGCTGAACAGGAGCGAAGGGTGCTTCTGTGTGCCTCAAGGACGAAAGCTTCTGCCTCCTCCCAGGACAGGGGGCCGGCAGTCCCCTCCCTGAGCTGCCAGCTGCCTGTCTCTTCTGCAAGGGGCCTACCCTCCCCCAGAGGCAGGTCTCTGACTCCCACGGCCCCGCCTGGCGCAATGCAGCCGCGGCTCACACCGAGTCCAGTGAGCTGCCTCCAGCAGCTCTGCTACAGCCCAGGTAGGGTGGGAGCCGGGAATCTGGGTGCTTTTGTGTCCCCAAAGGAGAGAGACCGCTGTCATTGCTGAGAGGGGAAGCTGTGAGCTGCTTATGTGCCCCACAGCCGCCCACCTCTCCTGTCTTTCATGAGGAGCCCACCAAAAAAGCGTGGAAAACCATGCTTTCTTTGCAGGGAATAATGGAGGAAAACCATGCTTATTTGCAGGAAATAATGGAGGAAATTTTCCTGATCTTGCTGGAGATTTAGACATCCAGATACAAGGTCATCAAACTCCTGGAACATTCACTACGAACGGGACATCTCCAAGGCACATAGTCATCAGACTGGCCAAAGTCAAAGTGAAGCAGAAAATCCTACAAACTGCAAGAAGAAAACATCAGGAAATTTGTTGCGGAGAGTCTGAGGAATAATGAGCGCCAGAGAAGGGGTTTACAAATATGAAAAGGGGGAAGGCTGGCGAGAACCCCGACTGTGGGACTGAAGGCCAAGGCAACTCGGTGAAGTCACGGTTTCATGCTGTAAAGAAACAGATATTTCTTCATACCTATTTCTTATAGCATGTGTATGTACACGTTTCCTAGCTCTGTTTCTTGCAAGAAGCTAGGAACAAGACATCCCAGTAGCAACAAATACGTTAAATGCCCAGATATTGGCTTCTAAATAACTTCCCTCACTAAAAAGAAGGGTCAGGAAACTATGGCTTGTGGGCCAAATCCCGCCCACTCCCGATGTTGTGTTTCACCGGAACACAGCCATGCCCGT
Organism: Avahi laniger; assembly: GCA_963575035.1. NCBI lineage: Eukaryota > Metazoa > Chordata > Mammalia > Primates > Indriidae > Avahi > Avahi laniger. The sequence goes on along the minus strand of CAUYSK010094063.1, from coordinate 15,502 downwards.
TCACTTACCTACGATTGCATTTGCACTGTAACAGCAGAGATTAGTCAAGGCAGGGCCCCTGGCTCACAAAGTGTGAACTATTTACTATTAGGCCCTTTCCAGAAAAAGGAAAGTTTTGCTGATCTGACTGAAAGAAACCAAGACTCCTTGGAGAAATGGCTGATTCCTGGGCTAGGTCAGGGAAAGTACAAGATGAGCCTGAGACATCGTATGCCAGAAAGAAAATGCTCAAAGGACATAGGATCCAGCTTCAAGGGGGTTCCACTGGCCAAATCTAGGATGACTTGAGCATCAAAATAAATGACCATAATGGATTATAATCCATTGAATAAAATTGTATGAGTACACATGATATAAACATACAAGGAAATGCTTTTCCTTACAAGTGAATGCCAACTGGTAAATGTAGAAAGAACAATGAGAAAAACCACTGTAGTGATGACTGGTTCACGTGGGGGTCGTCCATGGATGCTAAGGCTGGTGAGCGGAAGTTTGAGCGTAGGCCTACATCCCAGTTCTCAGATCTTCCCACAAAACGTCTCTCAGTGACAAAGCGGAAAATGGCAGCTTTCTCCACCTGCCACGTCACCAGTCACCAACCTGAGCTGGTGGTGAAGGTTAACATCAGCAGTGGCGACTGGGTAGACACCATGTGCCCCGAAGGAAACGGCACCACTTCCGGTGGCAGGACTCCGGCAGGGCTGATGTCCTGGTGTGGACAGTTGCACCGTGGCTTTGCAAGCAAGAGAGTGTTTGTTTCCCAGAAATCCACCCCGGGGTGTTCAGGGGTGAAGGGGCATCATGTTAGCAACTTGATTCCAAGTAGTTCAGAGAACGAATGGCGGTGGATACTATCAGAGATGATGAGCAGATACATTATTAATAATTGGGAGATCTGGGTGAAAGGGACGTGGTTGTTCCTTGTTCTTGTAACTCTTCTATAAGTTTGAAATTTCAAATTAAGCTTTAAAAACTGAGATAGCTTTTCAAAAAACATGTTTCTAAAATGGTTTGATTGTTGCCATTTTGGCAAGGGTGTGAAAAAACAAGTATTCACGGATTTCTGAGTGGGAAGGTACGTAGATATTGTTTCCTATGAAGGGCTGACAATATCTACCAAATTTTAAAATGCACGTATCATTTGCCCCAGTGGTTCTACTTTCATGAATTGATACTACAGATAGGTATGTCTCTATATAAACACATGTACATGAGTATAACCTCCAAGTTACATGAAATAAAAATAATCGATGTGCAGAATTGTGTGAAATATACAATTTATATAAAAAAGAACCACGTATATGTACTATAAATGCTGGTAATATCTGAAAGAGTAGAAAACAGTAGACAGGTGAAAAGGTGGACGAGAGACTCTGTCCATCATTTTACGAGTAAAAAGGGTATGGGCGTAGGAGAGGCAGAGAATTGAAGCTATTTTTGCAATGAATCTTAGATTTCACCTCTTGATAGATGGGAGGGACCACAATTTTCCCATCCCTTGAATCTGGACTTTGGTGAGTTGAATGTAGAACTGACAACGTGGCCAGTTATGAGCCTAGATATTACACATCTGACTGCCATGAGACCTGTGTCCAGAGAACCCTGCTGGAAGGTGAGATAGAGCAGAGCCAGTGATCCCAGCTGAGACCAACTTAAATTAGCCAACAGCCAGCCACCCGCCAGAGCCCAGCTAAGATCGTAACCACCAGGCAGACCCATGATCTTGTGAGCATAACAAATGGTTGTTTTGAGCCACGAGGTTTTGGAGTGTTTTCTATGTAGTGTTAGTGTGGCAACAGAACCCCTTCTTATTGGTTCCCACTGGAGTCTGGGTGTGGTGGAAACTGCTTCCTGCTATAAACCTGGGAGACCAAAAGTATTCTCGACGTTCCCTTGTCCTCTTGGGGGCATGGGCACATGACCTAGGATCGGTGAATCAAATACTTGCATATGGGACTTTGAGTGCTGCTGCTACCAATGAAAGTGTCAATTCTCCACTGTCCATTTCTCGGCGTGACTTGCTCCAGATTCACTGATGGCAGCGTCGCCGCTACATGAGGTCCCAGCACCGAGGCCTTCAGTAGATCTTTGTGTTGTCAGCTGTGCTCCTACTTACATTTTCTGAGCCTGATTCCCCTGCTCCTCATAATTCCACGAGCTGCCCAACATTCTCTTATTTATTATTAATAGCCAGTGGGCCTTTTTTTGAAGTTGAATTTCACTCACTTAGAAACCCTTTGAAACTGATTAGCCAGGGATTTGCTGGTATGGACAGTCTAAACTGCCACATTGGTGGAGCAGTTACAGGGAAAGAGAGGGACAATTTTAGGAGTGGGCACAGTATAGATATGCCTCTACACTATTTGCCTTTGAAGCACAAGCAGATTAACTCACCATATCTTAATTACTATGATATCAGTATAATCAAATTAGAGATCATTTAGTGTGTGCCTTTACGTCGCACGTGAATTGTATGAAAATTCTAGTTGTACCAGTCTTTTACAATAGGAGTAACCTTTTACGTTAGGATTCAAGCTTTGAATTCTGCTCTTAACCCATTCTTCTTAGACTTGTGGTTTGTAAAGTTTGACTGCTTTCGCACTACCTGTAAAGAAATTCAGAATAACAACTATTAACAGTGTGCCTAAATGCCTTCTATTGCCCCTGAAAGAGTGACTTAAATTTGGATCTCAACTCAGGATATCTTGAATCAGACAAGAAATTGGATAACTACCAACTCTCCCATCTCTTGGCTGCCAGTTTTCTCCCAATTAGTTTGAGGCTCTACAGAACTAAGTTCTGGCTAAGTTTCAGCTGGCCTCTGTTCAATCTTTATATTTCTCAAATCTATCATATCTCATTCCATAGTTCGGGCCGTCATCTCTCCTCCAGGCTGTTACAGTAACTCGAGACACGATTGGAGGCCGAGAGACCAAGTTTATAACGGGGATACGGCCTTCTGTGGTGTGGTCCTGCTTACCTCCCACTGCAATTTCTATCGGTCCCGGGATAGAAAAAAGACATTTGCCTGACCACACCAATTATTCTCGGAACACTGAGCACTTGCATATGCCGTTCCCTGTGACTTGAATGTCCTCCCCACAAGGGGAGGACAAATGTCTGTTCATCCTTTCGGTCTCAACTCAAGCATCGGTATGTGAATCTCCAAGTGGGGTTGATCGTTCACCCTCCCTTGCAGCCCTGCTGTCTACACAGCCCTGGGGTGCTGATTTATTTCTTCCATTGTTCAGAGTCCCTTCTATCCCTGTGTCGTGGGCTATTATACTGGAGTACTCAAGTTGTATCTATGGACTACCTTGGAGGAAGAGCAAAAAAAAAAAAAAAAAATGTTATATTTTGCCAAGAAAAATGTCCCTGATATTTAAGAACCATATTTATAAAGAGAGTGACAGAATGAAAATGCATGGCAATTACTGACTAGGCTTTCAAACATTATTCAAGAAATCTATCAATCACACTAAGGAGGAATCCTTATTAACTACATAAGTCAAACAGCAGCTGACAGGGTATTATGGAAGTTTTATGATCACTGGCAACAGTTATGGTTTGCATATGGTCTTAAATTTTTTGCCCTTTGGATCTCAGTTCCTTGAATTAAAAGGACAGTATTGCACTGCTAGGAATTGCCTGTGGGAACACTTATAAACCTGCATAAAGATATATGTATGAGCCTGTTCACTGGAACAGTTACAAGAGCTAAAAACTGGGCACAACCAAAATTTATTACATGGGAAAGGTTAAAAAAACTATGTGAAGTCAATACCATCCAGTGTTATGCAACATTTAAAAGATGCTGAACTATGTATAACGGTGTGGAAGTCTGTGCACGACCTATTCTCTGGAAAAGCATGTTGAATGTGTGTATGATCAATTACGATCCTATTGAACACAAAGACATGTGTATCTATACGTAAATGTGTACATATTTGTGCAAAAATGGTTAGGGGAACAATCACCAAAACAAAAACTTATAAAATAAGTAGAGTGGGGTGGGGGAGAGGGAGATGCTATAATAGAAAAACAATTCCAACCGATGCTTTGACTTCAAGGTACATTCTCAGCATGATAGAAACAAGTGATATCAGCAGTTCGAGCTTTTTGGTCTTGGGACCCCTTTATGCTATTAAAATTAAGACCCCCTCCCCCTAGATTTTGTTTGTGTGGTTTATATCTGTTGATATACAAATTAAAAATTAAAGCTGAGATATTTAAGACAGATTTAACTTAATATTAATCTCATGTTAACATAAATCACATTTTTACGAAAGTATCCAAGTGAGAATAGCAGCATTGTTTTATATATCACTACCTTGATTCATGCTGAGCTGCACGGCCATTCTACAGAAGAGTAAGAAACTGAGGGCCGTTTTATTAGTCAGGTTCTTCACAGAGACAGAAGCAACAGGAGACATGGATATAGACATATGGGAGGGGATTAATTAGGGGTATTGACTCGTGTTTGTGGAGGCTACCGTCTCAACAGGCTGTCTGCAAGGCGGAGACCTGGGGTGCTGGCAGCACTACTCAGTCCACGTTTTTTTGGTTTTTTTTTTTTTTGGCTTCTTCATATGTCATTTAATATATTTTATATATTTTTTCCAATACAGGCTTTATTAATCTTTTACAGGCTTAATCTAGTTACTTTACTCTTTTTGTTCCCATTATAATAAATGATGTCTTTTTAAAATTTGAGTTTCATTTTCAGTTTTGTTTTATATAAAAATATAATTGATATTCATCTTATATCTGGCAACCTTGTTATACCCATTTGCTTTTCACTTTCCAGAAAGCCTTCAATGTGTTTTGTTCTAATAACACCTTTTCCGAATTGCTAATATTTTTTAAAAAATAAAAATAAGAAAATAAGTTTATTTCAGAGTATTACAGGGGTACAAACACTTTGGTTACATAAATTGCCTATGCACCACCCGGCAAGTGCCCATACCCCAGACAGCATGTAGAAAAAGCTATTGACAAAATTCAGCACCCTTTTATGATAAGAACGCTTAACAAAATTGGCAAAGACAGGACTTACCTCAAAATGATAAAAGCCATATTTGACAAGCCCACAGCCAACATCATACTGAATGGGGAAAAATTGAAAACATTCCGGCTAAGAACTGGTACCAGACAATGTTTCCCTCTATCACTACGTCTGTTCAACATAGTGCTGGAAGTCCTAGCCAGAGCAATCAGACAAGAGAAGGAAATCAAGGGCATCCAAATGGGGGCAGAAGAGGTCAAACTATTGCTCTTTTCTGATGATATGATCTTATATCTAGAAAACCCCAAAGATTCTGCCAAGAGACTACTGGGATTGACAAATAAGTTCAGCAAAGTCTCATGCTAAGTCCAAGTTTGAAAGCCTCAGGACCAGGGAAGCTGATGGTGTGACTCTAGTCTGAGACCAGAGGCCCGAGAAGCTGGGGGCCACTGGTGTAAGTCCTGGAGTCCAAAGGCTGGAGAGCCTGGAGTTCAGATGTCCAAGGGCAGGAGAAGAAGTGGGTCTCAGCTCCAGGAGAGAATGAATTTGCCTTTCCTCTGCCTTTCTACTTTACCTGGGTCCCCAGCCAATTGGAGGGTGCCCGCCCACATTGAGGGCAGATCCTCCTCATTCGGTCCAATCTTCTCTAGAAACACCCTCACAAACATACCCAGAAATGATGCTTTACGAGCTCTCTAACGATTCCTTAATCCAGTCAAGTTGATACCTGAAGTTAATCATCACGAGTCCATCCCTTGTCAATTTGGCACCCATATGCCTCTCATAAACCATACTTAACTTCTAAATAACGACAAGGTCTTAGTTCTACCTAGCATGATATGACTACCCTGCACACAACCATAAACAGCCTAATCTCCTTCCCTAGAAGAGGAGGTAAAGTCCTTGAGTGATATTTACTCTTATCCAGATATCCTATAACTTAAATGCTATGATGTAAAATTAATAACACTTAAATACTAATATAAAATTAATAAATCTTATGTTACATGATAAAGTAATGAGAATAAAAATAGAGATATTTGCTTAATACATATGTATACACACAAACATTAACAAGATAGGAAGGGAATACTCGTGACATTTACAGTCTTCATTTCTGTAACTGGTCATAGCTGGTATTTATAACAATCATTTTAGTACTTATTCTGTATTCCCTTTGCCTTCAGCAAGCACCTCAGCTGATCATGATTCTTTACCTTTTGGGGTGACCCAAACCTTCATTCCGGAAGCATCTGGGTCATTTGTAGTCCTGTCTGGATTGGATTGGTGTAACTTCCCATTGGCCTAAATCACATGGCACAGTGATACTAAGAAATTCTCCAAGTGATCTTTATTTCAGACATTTTCTTTCCTTACCTCCACTGTGGAGTAGCAGTCTAATTTCCCCTTAGTAGTACACATCAATGACCCCAGCCAACACTGTTACTCCCTTCTTAGCCTGCTGACTCAGACATGAGGAACCCAAAGTGACATTCTTAACTTCCAGTTCAATATGGAATCATTGTTATGTTTCCTGGTGGAAGCATACTCTCTGAAACTAAGGCCTCCAGGCCAGCAGAGCATAAAGTCATGGGAACAAAAAGCAAGTTTTGCTAGTGGATCACTAGGGGTAATGGTGAGTGATACCGCTTCTATTTATACCCTTGATTCCTATACCTGTGAATCTTGGCTATAGGAGAAACAGTACCATATACTGGATGCTAACTCAGAACATATACAGCCTCCTGGAGAACCTTGCCCCAGCCCGGCAAGGTATCATCACCTAACTGGTATTGTAACTTATTTCAAAAGGCTATTTCACCATTCTATCAAGCCAAATTCTTCGGGATGAGGAAGAACATGGTAAAACCAATGAATAACATGAACATGAGCTTATTGTTATATCACTTTGGCTGAGAAATGAGTTACTTCGTCAGATACAACGCTGTGTGGAATACCATGACAATGGATAAGACATTCTGTAAGTCCATGGATGGCAGTAGCTTGGCAGAAGCATTGCATACAGGGAAGGCAAATCCACATCCAGAGTATCTATTCCAGTAAGGACAAAACACTGTCCCTTCCATGACAGAAGTGGTCCAATGTAAACCTGCCACCAGGTAGCTGGCTCACTACCCTGAGAATGGTGCCAGATTGGTGGGGGCTGGCTCAGTGTTGGTCTTTGCTGCTGGCAGAGTGGGCATTCAGTGGTTGCCATAGCCAGGTCAGCCTTCGTGAATGAAAGTCCATGCATAACTTCCATCCCTGCCACCGTGGCCACTTTGTTCACAAGTCCATCAGGCAATGACAAGAGTGGCTGGGGAAAAGAGGCTGACTGGTATCCGCAGAACAGGTCATCCCACCCACTTTAATATAAAGTCCTCATCTGCTGAGGTCACTCTTTGGTGTGCATTCACATGGGACAAATACCTTTAAATCTTTTGCCCAGAGAGGTCTATCCATATACCTATTGAAGTTTGTCACTAGTTTTCCAGTCGTGTTCCTTCCAAGTCCCTGACCATCCAAGCAAACGATTGGCTACAGCTGATGAATTGGTATACAGTCATATGCCACTTAATGATGGGGATATGTTCTGGGAAAGGCCATTTCATAGTTCTGAAAACAATTTGTTTACATAAATCTAGATGGTATGGCCTACTCCACACCTAAGCTATGTGGTATAACCTATTGCTCCTAGGCTAAAAACCTGTATAACGTGTTTTAATATTGAATACTGTAGGCAATTGTAACACAATGGTAAGGATTAATGTTTATATTTAAACATATCTACACATAGAAGAGGTACAGTAAAAGTACGATATAAAAGAAAATAGCATATTCGTATAAGGTGCTTATCATGCATGGAGCTTGCAAGACTGGAGTTTTCTCTGGCTGAGTGAGTGGTGAGTGAATGCGAAGGCCCAGGACATTCCTACACACTACTGTAGACTTTAGAAACACTGTACATTTAGGCTATACTAAATTTATAAAAGTCTTTAAATTAACCTTAGCTTGCCACTTTATTTTATAAGCTTTAATTTATCTCTGACACTTGTAGTAATACTTAGCTTACACAGCTGCACAAAAATATTTTCTATATCCTTATGCTATGAGCTTTTTCTACTTAAATTTTTTACTTTTTAAACTTTGTTAAAAACCAGGACTCAAAACACATTAGCCGAGGTCTACACAGGGCAGGATCATCAATATCACTGTCTCCACCTCCACATCTTGACCTCCTGGAAGCTCTTCAGGGGCAATAACATGCATGGACCTGTCACCCCCATACCAATGCCTTCCTCTAGAATATCTCCTGAAGTACCTACATGACGCTGTTTTACAGTTGGCTTTTTGTTATAAGAAGTACACTACAAAATAACTATAGAAAGTATAGCATAGTCAATACATAAACTAGTAACAATCATTTATTATCATTATCAAGTATTACGTACCATACATAATTGTATATGCTATAATTTTATATGACTGGCAGTGCAGTAGGTTTACTTGCACCAGCATCACCACAAACATGTAAGGAATGCATTGTGCTACACAGTTAGTACGGCCATGTCATCGGTAGGTGACAGGAATTTTCAGCTCCATTATATTCTTATGGGACCACCTTGTGTATATGGTCTGCTGGCTGAAACATTACACAGTGCATGACTATAATCACATCTGGCTATTTCTTTTTCTAAGCAAAGTTCTGCCCATTGAGAAGGTTCTCCTTCACCGCTGTCATTCAGGGATGTCTCAGAAAGCAGCTGTGGTGCTGCAACTATCTTTTGGGTGGTGCCTACAGATGATGCAGAACCACCTGTACACCAGGCCCGAGTCTTCTCTTTCTCTATCAGCTGATCACAGGGCACTTCCCATCAGGCCTTAAGTACAGGCTGGGTGAGAGACGGCTGCATAATAAGAGTAGGAACCATGGGCATCTGGGCCCATGTAACTTTCTTGTACCTTCAGGGCCACTGAGGCCAATCACACATATAACACTTTCCTTTTATATGGAGCATTGCTGTGCATGCCCAACTTTATGGCTTGGTGGGTCAGTTCATGATGGGCAGTTCAGGTAGCATGGTAACTTGGTGGCCTGTGGTTAAGCATTCAGTCTCCACTAAGGCCCAGTAGCAGGCCGAGAACTGCTTCTCAAAAGGAGAGTAGTTATCTGTGGATGATGGCAGGGCCTCTGCTGTGATTCACTTATAGGGACCTGCCAAAGGCTCCAAACGGCATCCCTGACATCGACACCTCAAGTACCATTGGATCTGCTGGATCATGTGGCCCAAGTAGCACAGCAGCTTGTGCAACTGTCTAGACCTGTTATAGAGCCTTTTCCTGTTCTGGGCCCTTCTCAAAACTAGTTTTTGGGTCACTTGGTGGATGAGCAAGAGTAATTTACCAAATGAGGAATATGTTGCCACCAAAATCTAAATAGGCTATATGGTATAGTTGATTACTCCTAGGCTACAAACCTGTACAGCATTAAATACTGTAGGCAATTATAACACAATGGTAAGTATTTGTGTACCTAAACATATCAAAACATAAAAGGTACAGTAAAAATGCAGTGTGAGATCACTATCATATACACAGTCCATTGACAGAAAAATAGTCATGTGGCTACATACATATGTCTATAAGAGCGGATTTATGAAGTGTTGTTGACCCATTGTGGAGGCTGAAAAGTCCCACAACAGGCTGACTACAAGCTAGAAACCCTGGGATGCTATTAGTATTGCCTCAGAACCAGGGAAGCCAATGGTCTAATTGGCCAAAGTCCTCAGAACCTGGGGGGTGGCAGGTGTAAGTCCCAGAATCCAAAGGCCGGAGAGGCTGGAGCTCTTATGTCCAAGAGCAGGAGCAAAGGGTCACCCAGCTCCAAGAAAGAGGGAGACAGGGATTGGGGAGGGGAGAGAGGATCACCTTTCTACCACCTTTTTGTTCGATCTGGGTCTCCAGTCTATTGGATGGTACTTAGCCACATTGAGGGTGGATCTTCCCCACTCAGTCCACCAACTCACATCCCAACCTCCTCTGGACATGCCCTCAGACACATCCATAAATAATGTTTTATCAGCTTTCCAGGTCAAGTTGACACCTAAAATTAATCAATAACTGCTTGTTGAGGGCTGTGATGGTTAAGTATGACAATGAGGAAAGGACAGTCTCTTCAATAAATGGCACTGGGAAAACATAATATCCACATGAAGAATTAAATTGGACTGTTATCTCACACCATATACAAAATCAAAGTCGAAAGGCATTAAAGACTTAAATATAAGCCCTGAAATTATAAAATTGCTAGAGGAAAATACAGGGGAAAAGCTCCATGACATTGGTTCAGGCAATAATTTTTTGGATGTGGCCCCAAAAGCACAGACAAGAAAAATGGACAAATGAGATGACATCAAACTGAAAAGCTTCTGCACAGCAAAGAAAAAAATCAGTGATGAGAACCTACATGCGGGAAAAAATATTGGCAAACCATACACTGGATAAGGGGTTAATATCCAAAATATGTCAAGAACTCAAACAACTCAGTAACAAGAAAATAACCAGATTAAACATGGGAAAAGAGCCTAAAAAGACATTTTTTCAAAAGACAACACATAGACCCGTAGGAAAGAGAGGAGCAACACTCTGGCCTAAGTAAACCCACCAGAGTTCTTCTGTAGTGTCAAGCTGAAGCCACCTTAGGCAGGACTTTTCCCCAAAATTGAAGCTTCACTTGCCACTTTTACACCTTTCTCTACTCAATCACTAGTTTGTCTTGGGGGTATTTTCTTATAAACCATTTACACATAAATCCTCATCTCAGATACCGCTTCTGTGGAATTTAGCTTAAGATACGTTTTCTGCCCCTCCAATGCCAGACTTCCACTTTGGACAATTAGACAAGCTTCTCATGCCCTGGAGGATTTAGCCAAAATACAGCCCTCCACACCTCAGCCAAGCAGATCCTTTCAGTAGGATGGCCAGGTTTAACAAAAAAGACTTGACCCAGTTAATCTGGGTTTGAGACCAAATAGTTTTTTCCAGTATAAATATTTAGTCCATGTACTTATACTAAAGAGTTTTTCATTGTTAACCTAAAGTTCAAATTTAACGGGCATCCTGTATTTTATCTGGCAACCTTACCTTTCAATGGAATTAACTTCATTGTTTTAATCCGTACACTTTCTCCCTCTCTCATGACACTTCATTGACTACTGGCAAAGAGTCTGGCCTAGTACCAAACCTATCTGTGCCTCAAGGAACACAGAGGCACAAAGTGGGGCAGCACGTCAGCATTCAGACCCTTCCCAGAGGGGTGCTGATTAAGTAAGAACATCTACTTTATTGGGTTGTCGTGAAGAGTAGATGAGTTTTTACAATGGGACACAGTATACACTTAAAGTGTTTAGCCATTTCTTATTTTTATAGTGTATTTTATGTCATCTATTTACATGTCTCCTCTACCAGACAGAATTCCCTGACCTGTGCCCCTTAATTTAGCTTAATGACCCAGTGCACAGAAACGAGGCCTCTTACAATTCTGGACGCTGATGGAGAGGACACACAGTCCTAACACAGCCACAGAGGCTTCCAGTGAGTGAACTCTATCCTCCCAGTTGAATTCCCTGTCCTAGAAGCTTCTAGACAAGTTGATTCTGAAAACCAAGATGTCTGAGCAGCTGGTTGTCATTTGTCATTGTTCTACACCCTCCTGAGATTTTCCTTGTACCATCTTAATGTAGTTCTTAAACCCTGCATCGTAATTATTGCCAGGATCTCAGGAATTTTGCTGCAGCAAGGTATTGGTCAAAAGTAGATAACATTAAGATCTTGTGAGTTTCTTGGGCGCTCTGAGCAGCAGAGACTGAGAAGGAGTTTGAAGTGAGTTTTCTTGCGGGTAATGCCTGCGAACAGCAAGGGTGGCACAAGGCTGGGCAGGTACATTCATTTCCCACTGCTGTTGTAACAAATTGCTACCAACTTAATGGCTTGAAACACCAATTTATCATCTTACACAGTTATGGAAGCCAGAAGTCAAAAATGGGTTTCACTGGACTCAAATCAAGCTCTTGGCAGGCTGTATTCCTTCTGGAAGTTCTAGGGGAAAATCAGTGTCCTCATTTTTTCCAGTACCTAGAGGCTGCTGCTCACATTCCTTGGTTTGTGACCTCGTACCACTGACCTCTGCTGCTGCTTGTTCTGATCGATTTTCCTCCCTTTGTCTCTCCCTCACAAGGACCCCTGTGATGACACAGGCCCACTCGGATAACCCAGGATAATTTCTTCACCTTAATTATATCCACAAGTCCCTTTTGCCGTGTAAGGTAACATAGCATTCACAGGTTCAGGGGATCAGGATATAGACACGGGGTGGGGCATTATTTCAGCAAGGAGAGTTTTCAGGTGGCTACGCAAATCGGAAGGCAGGAGCAGGGCAGGGAGAGCCTTCAGTTCGGAGACAGATCTGATGAAGTCTTGGCCCGATGAAAGATTGCTGTCAGCAGAGTCATGCATTTGGGCAGAAGTAGGCTCCAGTTCTGCCTGCCATGCTTAGCCATTGGCTGGAAGCTGCCCATGAAGACCGTGACCTTGGCTTGAAAGCTGAAGTGGATCCGGAAGGACTGACAGCTGGAGGCTGTCTGTTGTCTGTACTTCTCACAGCTGAGCAGAAAGTTTTTTTAAAGGGAGATCCACGCAGCATAGTCCATGGCCACGACTTTCTCTACTGACCGTATAAACTGAAGGGTACACAGGGATATGAGAGAAAATCTGGAAGGACAATCCTAGACTAGATTCGTCACTTCTTGTCTGGGGCATGTTATTTAGCATCAGTACCAGAAGGGAGCTGTCGCTCTCCTAATAATCTACAGAAACAGGGACACAGAGAAGCAAGGCTGTAAGTTTGTTCATTGTGTGATTTCTAATTGCAGGAAGCTGGACAAGCCTCGATGTATATCAATGAGAAGATTAAATCGTGGTTCATTCACACTGTGGAATACGGTGCACACGCTCAATTATAGATAGGAAACCACGTTAAAAACACAAATCGTGTTAAAATTTTTGCCAAATAATTCTATATGAACATTTGTATTCGCTCATACTCTGGAGCATTTTTTAGGTAAGCGTTCAACAGCGAACACCCAGAAGGTGGGGTGGGGAGGTGAGTAGCAGGAAAGGAGGGACTTTGAGCCTCAAGAGAGAAACATGGAAGGCTTTTGTACCCAAAAGTATTGCTTTTCTGATCTAAACTTTTAATAAAAAGAAATAAACTTTTCATCTGACTGCCATAAATGTTCACATTCCAAAGTATGTTTTTAGCTAGGAAGGCAGCACGTTGGACGTTTAGGTACTCAGCTACAGATATTGGGGAAGCAGGGAATGCGATTTACCTACTCACACTCTTGGCATAATGTGCGATTTTCGTGAGCTAGTGGGCAGCTGTCACTGTGAACTTCCAAGGGTCACCAGAAGATGGCAAAAGAGAATAAATCATGGGACACTGAAGTCTCCGACCTGTAAGATTTTCGGAGTCACTCTCACTCTCCCTGCGTGGCCGAAACTGCTGCTGCTGGAATTCTTTGCTAACCTTAGAAGTGGCATCAGATATTTAAGAAGATTTCAGTCAGGATTCAACCAGAGAAATAGCCGAGACATACATACGTGTTAAGAGATTTGTTGCAAAGAATTGGTTTACGCCATTGAGGAGCAGATGAGGCAGGTCCGAATCCACCGTGGGCGGGCGGGAACTCTCGGGCGCCGCTGGACTCCTTGTCCTGGCAGAATTTCTTCAGCGGCCTGAGCTCTGCTCTTTGGTCCTTTCCACTGATTAGATCCGGCCCATCCAATTATCTAGGAGAATGTCTCTTACTTAAGGCCACCTGATAAGGGACTTTAATGATATTTACATAATACTTTCAAAGCAACACCTAGATTCGTGCTCGATTGAGGAACTGGGGACTATAGCCAAGGTGACACTGAAAACCCACCATGCTCTTCCCTTTATCAACTCAGCACCCACGAACGTTGCAGTAAAACTCACTCAATCTGCAAACGAAGACGATGTCATTGTTCTGGCTAACGTGAAACAACTATCCGGTGCACAACTGAAAACACGCACCCTTTTCTCAAAACAGGGCACAATATTCTTGGGCAAAGTTACTCTTCTCTTTACATCGTGTAAATTCTGTCATAAGATCAAGTAGTGCTAACGTATTTTGCTAGATTTTAAGGAGATAAAATATTTGGTTAATTTATATGCAAACATTCATCACAAAATAATATGCCTATCATAGACTTTGTTCCCACAACTGGTCACAGCTGGCATTTATAACTACCCACTCCATAGTTCCTTTGCCGTGAGTACTTCACTTTGTCAGGGTTCTTTGCCTCACAGGTCACCCAAACTTTTATTCCCAAAGTGTCTAGGACATTAGCAATGTTTCCTGAATGGAAATGTTACAATATCCCATTGACTTTAATCACAGGCCCGGCTGCACTAACATTCCGGACGTTCTAGCCCCGCCTCCACCGTGCGGCAGCCCAATTTCCCCTCGGTAGTCAGGGCCAACCACCCAGGGAGTAGGCAAGAAGAGCCTACAGCTGCCAGGTGGCAGCCTTAACCTTCGTTGCAACGGCTTTGTTGTTTCATCTCCTGGTGGAATTATTCCTCCCTTGGGCTTTGCTGTCTAGAAGTCTTAGTTCCAAAACGTCGCGGGGATAAGAAACAAACTTAAGAATGGATCACTAGGGTAATAGTGAGTAGGGGCACTCTCGTTTCCACCCCTTGCTTCCTGGACCTATGAAACCAGGCTGTGGGAGAAGCTGTTACACTGAGCCCCGATTTCGAGCACATGCGGAGTCCCGGAGACTGTGCCCCAGCCCCGCAAGGCATCGCCAGCAGCCGGCGCTGTAGCTGAGCCTGCGAAAGGCCTTTCCACATTCTTTCCCACGCAGAGGGGTCTGTCCACACTCCTCTGTCCCGGACATTATTATTTCCAGTTTTCTAATCATATTCCTCCCACAAACCTGACCATCCAGCCAAACCACTGGCCACAGCCTACGAACCGGTAGACTAGTACCTCAGGCTGTCTCCCCCGCCAGCAAAAATAAACAAGCAGATCCACTGTTCAACGCTCTGCCCACGTGAAGGATTTTCCTTCACCGCTGTCCTTCAGGGATGTCCCAAAAAGTGGCTGCAGTGCTGTAGCTGTAAACACTTAACGAATGCCTGCAAGCCAGAGTTCTCGCTTCCTCCGTCAGCTGAGTGTGGGGATGTCGCCGCGAGCCCATAGGTGCGGGCTGGGAGAAAGGTAACGGCAGGGGCGGGAGCCCTGGCACTTGGACCAATCTCTCGTGTAAATTGCTCGCGCCTTCGGGGCCTGCTCAAGTCTGACCTCGCGGGTCACTTGCACTTGTCAACGGCGTGCTGCTGCGCACACCAACCTGCCACTCGGTGGGTCAGGACGACGCCCAGCTCCTGATAGGCCTCGCAGGTCA
>CAUYSK010094062.1:0-11582 GCA_963575035.1 Avahi laniger | reverse complement strand
CGCCCAGCCCTGCCCCACGCTGTCCCTTGCTCTGTCACCACCATGCATCTTTCGACTCCCCAATGCATGTAAAAGTTATGTTTAAACTGTATTGTAGTCTGTTAAGTGTGTATTAGCATTATGTCCAAAAAAGCAATGTACATACCTTAATTTAAAAATACTTTCTTGCTAAAAGGTGTTAATGGTCAACTGAGCCTTTATCGAGTCATCATTTTGCTGGAGAGGGTCTTGCTTCAGTGCTGATGGATGCTGACTGATCAGGCTGGCGGTTGCTGAAGGTGGATGGCTGTGGCAATTTCCGAAAATAAGACAAAGAAGTTTCCTGCATTGATGAACTCTTCCTTTCATGAAAGATATCTCTGTAGCGTGTGATGCTGTTTGACAGCATTTTACTTCTTTCAGAATTATAGTCAATCCTCAGTCCCTGCCTCTGCTTCCTCAACCAAGTTTACGGACTATTCTAAATCCTTCGTTGTCATTTCAACAATATCCACAGCATCTTCACCAGGAGTAGGTTCCATCTCAAGAAACCACTTTCTTTGCTCATCCGTAAGAAGCAACTCCTCATCCATTAAAGTTTTATCATGAGATTGTAGCAGTTCAGTCCCGTCTTCTGGCTCCACCTCTAATTCGAGTTCTCTTGCTGTTTCTACCACATCTGCAGTTCGTTCCACTGAAGTCTTGGACCCCTCAAAGTCATCCGTGAAGGTTGGAATCAGCTTCTTCCAAACGCCTGCTAATGTTGGTATTTTGACCTGCGCCTGTGAATCACAAATGTTTTTGATGGCATCTAGAGTGGTGAATCCTTTCCAAAAGGCTTTCAGTTGACTTTGCCCCGATCCATCAGAGGAATCACTGTCTATGGCAGCTGTAGCTTTACGAAATGTATTTCTTCAATAATCGAACTCAAAAGTCGAAATTACTCCTTGATCTGTGGGCTGCGGAGTGGCTGTTGTGTTAGCAGGCATGAAAACACCGTTAATCCCCCCATACGTCTCCATCAGAGCTCTTGGGTGACCAGGTGCCTTGTCAGTGAGCAGTAATATTTTGTAAGGAATCTTTTTTTCTGAGCAGCAGGTCTCAACAGTGGGCTTAAAACAGTCACGGAACTGTGCTGTAAACAGACGTGCTGTCAGTCGGGCTCTGCTGTTCCGTTTCTAGAGCACAGGCGGAGCAGACTTAGCATCATTCTCAAGGGCCGTGGGGCTTGCGGACGGGTGAGTGAGCACCGGCTTCCACTCACAGTGACAGCCGCGTCAGCGCCTAACCAGTCAGCCTGCCCTTCGAAGCCAGGCCCTGACTTCTCCTCTGTAGCTATGAAAGTCCTGGATGGCGTCTTCTTCCCAGATAAGGCTGTTTTGTCTGCCTTGAAGATCTGTTGTTTGGCGTGGCCTCCTTCATCGGTGACCTTAGCTAGATCGCCTGGGTAACTCGCTGCCGCTTCTGCACCAGCGCCTGCTGCTTCTCCTTGCACTGTTGTGTCACGGACTTGGCTTCCTCCTTAAGCCCCATGGACCGACCCCTGCAGCTTCACACCTTCGGCAGCGTCCTAACTCCTCTCGGCCTTCGTGGCATTGAAGAGAGTCAGGGCCTTGCCCTGATTAGGCTTTGGCCTAAGGGACTCTTGCAGCTGGTTTGATCTTCCATCCAGACCACTCAAGCTTTCTCCGCTTCAGCAGGGAGGTCTTTCATTTTCTTACCATTCGTATGTTCACTGTGTTTAATTTCCTCCAGGGACTTTCCTTTGCCATTCACAGCTTGGCTAACTGGTGCAAGAGGCCTAGCTTTCGGCCCGTTTTGGCTCTCCATACGCCTTCCTCACTGAGCTTGCTCATGTCTACCTTTTGATTTCAAGTGAGAGACATGCGACTCTTCTTTCACTTGAGCATGTAGAGGGCATTGCGGAGTTATTAACTGGCCTAACTTCTATATCGTTGTGTTTCTGGGAACAGGGAGGCCGGAGGAGAGGGAGAGAGACAAGGAAACAGCCAGCTGGTGGAGCAGTCAGAACACACATTTTTCGGTTCAGTTCATTGTCTTACATGGGCACAGTTCGTGGCACCCCAAAACCATTGCAATAGTAGTATCAAAGACCACTGATCACAGGTGTAATAGTAATAATGAAACAATAATGAAATAATGAAAAAGTTTGAAATATTGTGATAATTACCCAAAGGTGACCTAGAGACACGAAGTGAGCACATGCTGTTGGAAGAAGGACAGCGACAGACTGCTCGACGTAGGGTTGCCGCAAGCCTTCGGTTTGCAAAAAAACGTAGTATCTGTGCTCCCGTAAAGCCAAGTGCAATACGGGGAAGTATGCCTGCCTACGACCCGAAGAATGAGAAACAGGTACTCAAACAGATGCTGGAACACCGGAATTCACAGCAGCATTGTCCGCACTGGCAAAAAGGTGACAACAACCCAGGTGTCCATCCGCAGATTAATAGATAAAGAAAATGTGGTACATACATAAAATGGGGTATGATTTGGCCTTAAAAAGGAATGAAATTCTGATAGATGCTACACCGTGGATGAACCTTGAAAACGTTAAGCTGAGTGAAAGGAGCCAGACGCAACAGTACGAACATCGTGTGATCGCCCTGAGCACATTCCTAGAGGCAGAGAGTAGAATGGTGCTTGCTGGGGTCTGGGGGAGGGGAATGGGGAGCAGCTGTTTGATGGGTGCAGAATTTCCGTGTGGGCGGCAGAAAAGTCCCGGAGACGGATGGTGGTGCTGGTTGCGAATGTACTTGATGCCACTGAAGTGCACGCTTAAAAATGGTTAAAATGGTAAATTTTATGTTACGTGTATTTTACCAGGAGAAAAAAATTGTTCCAGGTGATGTAAGGGGGCCAGCACCTTGGCACGGAAGTAATCGTTGCGGTTGAGTTCTGCAGGTGTTGTGGTGGCGTGGGGGTGGGTGGAGAGAAGAGGCACACCTGTGTAGAGAGGTCGGGGAGCTTTGCCCCCCGTGAGGCTAGCATGCCGATGAGGAGGACAGTTCTAGAGCCAGGCTGCTCGGTTTCGAACCCTGCCTAGCTCATCAAGTTTTATGCAGTGACTTGGGGAAGTTACTGCTGTGTGTCTGCCTGACAGGGAAGTTCTGAGGCCAAACAAGGTAATCTGTGCAAAGCACTTTGGACCGTGTCTGTTCAGAAACGTTAGCTAACGTTACGGTAGTATGAACGTACCGTGGTTTACTCATCAGTGTCCCCAGCTATGGACATCCAGATTTTCTCTCTTTTCTGATATAACAAATTGCAAAGGACATTTTCATATTTGTTTTTTTGAGCCCATGTGAGATCTTCTCTGGGCTGTATGCCAAGAGGTGGAATTCCTAAATTGTAAGTACAGGCATGGGCAACTTTATGGGACGTGCCACCTTGCCCTCCAGTGACACACTAGGAAGGTCTTTCTTGAAAGGATTATTTCAGATGATTTAACATGTGAATCCTGTGTTCAGATGTGTGAGCCCTGCAGACTTATTAAAGATAGTAGCAGTTGGCATGAAAATAACAAAAAAATCAACTCAAGGCCAGGAGTGGTGGCTCACGCCTGTAATCCCAGCACTCTGGGAGGCCGAGGCGGGAGGATTGCTTGAGGTCAGGAGTTCGAGACCAGCCTGAGCAAGAGCAAGACCCCATCTCTACTAAAAAATAGAAAGAAATTAGCCGGACAACTAAAAATATATAGAAAAAATTAGCCAGGCGTGGTGTTGTGCGCCTATAGTCCCAGCTACTCAGGAGGCTGAGTCAGGAGGATTGCCTGAACTCAGGAGTTTGTGGTTGCCGTAAGCTAGGCTGACGTCACGGCACTCTAGCCTGAGTGACAAAGAAAGACTCTGTCTAAAAAAAAAAAAGATAAGAAACAAACCAAAAAGAAAAATTTATGTATCTATATATTTTCTTCTAGACACTGTAATTTTTGCACTGCACCCCTTCTCGGATGTACCTAGGAGTACCTACCTAGCACAGGATACCAAGTAGGCACTTAATCAGTAAGTGTTTGCTGTTTACTCAAATGAAGGGTAATGAAAACTCTTTATGGTCTAATGACCTTTGAAAATTATTTGCAAGGCTGAAAATGAGAATTCAAGAGGAAGTGTCCCAAACTGTACCTGGTGTCCCTTGGAGGATCTGACTAATTGAATTCAAACCATATGTGAAAGCTTCCCTCCCAGGACAAAATCCTCCAGCCGGTAGTTGGGATGAATTTTTCAGAGTCTGGAAGTTTTGTAACAAAACTAAATGAAGATTGAAGTCAACATCTTCCTTCTTCCTCTTCAGAGATTTGAATTATGATGTGCACCTTCTAATGTTGATGACTTCTGAAAGTTCATAGAGCTGATTATACAGGGCTTGTCTGCCAAGAGCAAAGTCAAAGCATTATTTTAAAGTGAAAAGTGATGTCCACAAGCTTACGGTAATGAGTCAGCCATCACTGCAAATCTTCTTATGATGTCTTTGAGACATACATTGAGGACAACAATAACATCATCAGTGGTGAACCTGATTATGGTTTCTGGACTTTAGATCCCATTTTAGAAAACACCCACAAACATAACAAAACAACAACACAAAACGTGTCTCGAAAGACATGCTGCTTCCACAGTGCCTCTGTGCTCTCTCAACTTTGGGAAACAATCTTGGATTTGAAATCTTGCCTTTTGGACAGAATTACTGATTGTCTTTTGACACCTTGATGACAAGATCAAGAGCTCTCTTGGTCATTACAAATCAACATTTGTAGAATTGTCTCTTTTCACTAACACCAAGAAAAAAGGAGCTTGGGATTCCTAAATAAAGTGTCTGGAGAAAACTGATGTGTGTGTTGCACGGATTATGTTTTTAATAATGTATTTTTAGATGGAATTAATATTTTATTGGTCATTAATAATATATGTGTCAGGGAAATTCACGTATTCTATAGAAGAATGAGAAAGTTATAAACTTTGAATCTCACATCTTGTTATCACAGTGTAGTTGTGACATAGATTTGATGAAATCTTGCCCAGTACAGTTTTTTTAAATCAAGAATAAAGTTCCTTCATGTATGTAACCCAAAGGGTTCAGGATTCAGGAGTTAGTCTCTACTTTCTGGCTGTCAGAGCCTTCTCCTTCCCGTACTCATCCCTCACTTGATTCCCAGTGAACATGGCCGACGCTGAGACGTCCACTCTGGAGAATCATTGCCAGGGGCGTACGGATGGCATTTATCCACAGGTTTATACAAGAAGCCTTTCTCACCCTTCAAGTGTGATTCAAACTTTGTGGCCATTTCTGCTCAGGATTTGAAAAGAGTCTGTCTGTCCCATTGCTTTTGACTTTGAAGACAGAACTCAAGCAATGCTTGCATTCCCAGATGCAGTGAGATAACACAAGGGAGAATGAGAAACAGCTGGTGGCATAAGGGAACAACCAAATCCTGATGACACTGAAGTGAGAAGAACATTTTGACACCCATGAGTACCAACTTCTGGGGAGGAGAAGCATGACCTAGCCCCTGCCCCCAGAGTGCTTCAGTCTAGTTGAAAATGAACTCACATCATTCCACTATACCCATGTCGTGATAAACCTACGTAACTCTTCCTTATTCTGCAGCACCTGACATTTTGCTGTTAAGGTTGCAACTTTTCAAGGCAAATATTTTCTAATTGTATTTCCCTGAAGCTTTGAGGGATCCTATTCCATATTTTAAGTTTCTTTGGGGTCAGCAAAATTACTCAAAGTTTTAGTGAAATCCAAAAATATACCTGTATCTTCAATTCTTAGAAACACACCATCTGCAGCATGGTGTCAACATAAGAGCTTGGAGTTCTGGAGGGAGAGAGACATGGTTCAAATCTCAGTTCCAATCCACTGACATGAACTAACGTGCACAAATTACACGTGTCCTCTGACTCGCTCCATGTGTTCCTGCACAGTGGACATCGTTCAGTGGTAGCACTTCGGCCCCGCACGCTTCTCCTGATTGAAAGATGTGTCTAGCGAGGAAGAGAGAGGGACTGAACCTGCAGCTGAATGAGTACTCTTCATCCCACTCCAGCCTCCTCCCTGCAGGCGGGAACAGATGGGAGGCGTACATTTGTGGTTCTCTTCTCAAAGTGTGACCCTCTCACCACGCTGAGTGAGATTCTAGTATTTTAAAGAAAACGATTTTTGTGAACCATGTCCCCTAAACATGCCAACTGCTTCATCTGGTGCTCAGCCGATCTGTTTCAGAGCTGGAGGAAGCACTGATGGAGTGTGCTGACCTGTGCTGAGAGAAGCTAGTCTGTCTGCAGGTGGCACCTAAGGGATCCTTATGAGCCATTCGGATATAATACTCCATGTGTATCTGACTTTAGAAACTATTGCTAATCCCCACCCACCTCCAGCCCCTACTAAAAGGAAGCCAATCCAGAGCCCACCTGCCTCCTACCTTCTAGAGCTGCTCAAGAATCATAAATGTGAACTGGGCATGATTTGTAAACATGTAGGGAACATCTGATCACTAGTCATTAGATGTTTTCCCTCAGAAAAGAAAGGAATGGGGAAATCTCTGAAAATAATTTTTAAAAAGGCCATAGGGCAGCTTGGAGCTTGCAAACACACTCTCTTGACATCTTTCATGAGACAATTGTCTTGAAAGCCAGGCCTTATGGGGGAATGCAATTATTTTGCATTCCATTAGCATGTCAAGAAATATGCCTAAGGGCCTAGGCCACGGAGATTATCTATGTGCCAGGGGAAGAGAGAATTCAGGACATAAGCTAGGGGAGAAATCTACCACCGCTAGATTAGACAGAAGAAGGGTCTTAATTTGGTTCCCCAGCAGGTTTCAGGCCCTTCCATGGGGCATGTGGGCAGGGATTCAGGAACTCCTGTGGACCCCACGGGTAGATGGGGAAGAGAGCTGATGGTGCCAAACTTGCCTGAGAGTTGTGTCAGCATGAACGAAGTGCTCCTGTCGCCCAGGGCTGCAGAGTAGAGCCAGAGCCTCGGATCTGTGGGAGTCACAGCCAACCTCAGGGGTCTACATAGTCCCTGTAAATGCAAAGGTAAAGCACACACAGCAAGAAGAGCCAGTAGGCTCAAGTTCAGAGAGTTCTCCTGCTATAGACTTAGATAGCAGATATTAGTATCATAGAATGATCAAGGAACACTGTGTCCACAGAGGACAGCAAGGGTCCTATACTACTCGACTTAGCATGTCATAACAAAATACCACAAACTGGGTGGCTTATGCAACAGAAATCTATTTCTCACCATTCTGGAGGCTGAGAAGTCCAAGATCAAGGTGCTGGAAAAGTAGATTTCATGCTGAGGTCTCTTCTCTTGGCTTGTAGGCTGCTGTGGTTTCACTGTGCGCTCACATGGTCTGTTGGTGCTCTCTCTGGGGAGGGGGAGCTCTCTAGTGACCCTTCTTATAAGGACACTAATCCTATTGGGTCAGGGCCCCACTCTCGTGACTTCATTTAACCTTAATTACTTCTGTAGAGGCCGCATCTCCAAATACAGCCATTCTGGGGATGAGGGCTTCAACATACAAATACAGACATTCTGTCCATAGCAGGTCTGTTGCTACCCAAAGACCCTGGACACAAACCTGAGACTCTATCTTACATGTCCCCTCCCCAGTGAACCCTACCACATAGCTAACTGTCATTTTGGAAAGGAGAAGACAGCAGCAGAACTTGGAAAGGCCGAGTGTGAGCCTCGTCAGGGCTTCACTTCAAACACACTGGACCTTAAAATGAAGTGGAACCGTCTGACTCAGAAGAAACAAGATGCTAACTTACTAACTTGTCTCCCGTAGCAGTAGGATGGAAGCTCCTAAAATGGGCTATGTCAGCAATGGGATATAAAGAGGCTACAATTTACGAGCATGTATAGAGGGTGCTACAACCCAACAGCAACAGGTAAAGCACATGGCAGGTGAGTGGCACGTGGTTAGCACTCAAATAAAAATGTCTAAGCTATTATTTTTAGAAACATTCAGAATGGGCTGTGGGGTCAGCAGTTTATGTTCCAGTTCTTTTCCGTGTTTAAATGTTGTTCACCATCAACCCATCAGAAGCCGCTTGCTGTATTGGGGATGGGACGAGGTGGGGGAATCCCACTCAATTTCTAATTGACAATTAGGGTGGAAACACCCCAAAGGGAAACACATGCCTCAACAAAATCATATCACCCACAGGAATCAATTCTGCCATCTAGAAATATTGATGTCCACACACCCCAGTGCAATTCACGTAAAAGTATCTGTTATTCAGTGAAGAGCTAGGCTCAGCCCTGCTAATGAAATGTTACAAGCTACCAAAACAAAAACCAGAAAAATATCCTAAATTATTTTGTCATTTTGATTTAATAAACATTTCAGCTAAGAGAGCAAGACTTAGTATTATAATTATGTCAGCATATATTAAATCTGGCCTAACTAGACTTCAGGTATATTTTTAAACAAAAACAAACACAAAAATTCTGCATATGCTCTCAGTAGCTTTTAATGTCAAGCACATATTTGGCAACATGTACCCGCTAAGTGGGCCGTCATCACTAATTCCTTTGGTATCCACATAACAACATTGGTCAAGAGGAACCACAGTGGATATAACACAAAAGTGTGGGTTTATTTCTTTATAAATTGGCAGCGTGAAAAGATTTATGATTTCCCTCTCACTGACATCACTGAGCAGGTAAAGCAGGCGGCTTCATTGGCTTTGATGAAAGGATATTACCCGACGTATGTAGTTAACACGGGTGACAGTTGTAATATCTTTTCCCTGATGTCAGCTACAGCTGTTGCACCATTTCAGGCATGTCAGGAAAGTAGAGATGTTTAAACAGAGGAAGAATGCTCTGGAAGTCATCAAAAGGACACTTTTTTCTCTGTCATTCATTCTTAGTGCTGTTTAATAAAAATGATTTAAAGAAATTCATTTTTTTTTCTCAGCGGCAAGTTAGATCATAAGCTCCTTTTTCTTCCCTTTTAAGCTTTGAGAAGAATAACTCGGCCTTTTTTAAGATGCCAGAGGCAAGTAAGGTCTCGTCCTCCCCCTTCCCCCTCCTCAAGATCCTGACGGGCTAAGATCTGAGACAGAGGCCACTGCTTGAAGCCACGTTCCTGGCTGCACGCTGGCTGGTCAGGGCAGCACCCAGAAGGTGTACGTGAAAACCATCTTAGAGAAAGAAGAAAATGGGAGGATTTCAACCCTCCACCCCCTGTCCAACACACACCCCAGACAGTCTCTTGGGGTCTCAGGATCAGAACTGTGCCTGAGGGAACCCACACAGCTAGACAGAAGCCTTTGACTCTGGAAGAGACGTGCCATAGTTGCTGCGTTGCATGTGGCTAACACATCCGAGTGAGTGAAGGAGTCTGCCACTCCCAGGCGAGCAAGGGACTGTGGGGGGCAAGGGGAGATCCCATGGGATCGCAGGGAGCTTCAGAACAGCCTGCTCTCCTGCCTGAGCTGGGAAACGTTCTGTCATTGTGGGACAGACAAGAGAGGGCTGGAGGGATGTTCATAGTGATTCAGTCCTCGGTGCAGGCTGCTTCGGCCAGTGATAGCCAATTCCAAAGGTTTTATTTGAGCTAGACATTCATGGGTCATTATCAAATATTGATAAAAGTACAGACATGATAAACTCTATGGAGTAGAACCATCTGTCGATGGACTCATTTTAGTCACTTAACAGATCATTTCCTTTGTGTAAGCAAACATACGCTGACACAAACCCACAGCAGATCATTTTACCATCGTGGTTCTGGAATTCTCATGTACCTCCTGCTGGGCGGCCACGTCACCCCCCATCCCACCCCTCACTTCCCCTTCTCTTGTCGCTGTGCATCCTGGAGCGTCATACTCAGACTGTTGGTCACTCAATGCAGACGGAGACCAGGCCCACTGTCTGCACTGCAATTTTTATACCAAGTGTTGAAATGAGAGAACTTAAGGCATTGCATTTCCAACCACTCTCCCACAATTGGCTGTTGCACAAATAGTTCTTTCAAAGAGCCTGTTACATCTGAGCAAGCATTTGCTGACTCATCCATGGAGCACACAACTTTCAGGAAGTTTGGTTGGCAAAAGACACTGGCTAAAAGAACCCGAGGCAATTGCGTTTTCATTATTCCATCACCAGCTGGCAGGGAGGACAAAAAACCAGAATAGGAACTTCTCCCCCGACATGAAGTCATGGAGACCACAGTGAGACAGCCTGGTGCTGTGACCTCCTGAAAAATCTCACATTTTTTAAAAATGTTGCTTGGTCCAAGCTCACAAATATCAGCTAAAAATCTTCAACTTCTGCTACTTGCTACATCATTGAAGGATTGTCCTAGGCCAGAAGCAAAATATACTCAAATGTAAATAAATCAATTCTGGGACAGAATTTCATTATTGAAGTTATAGCGGTGAACTCTATTTAGAATTTTCAAAATGCTCAAAATCTTTCCTGAAGCCTGATTTTCATAAAAGAATCCAGCAAATGGGTGGCCAGTTTCTGAGAGACACAGGAGGGATGGCCATTATGTTCCTCAGGGTGTTATTTCCATATTTATTATAATCATATTATGTTTCTGTTAAAACCTTGCTGTAACAGAAAACAAATACTGGCTATCTGAAATTTACTTGTTAGTGTTAAAAAACAAACTACTACAACAAGAATAGAAAAAACAATCAGTTCAACAGAAATCCAAACTTTAGTTTCCAGCCCTGTCCTGAGTGAGCTGTCAAAGGAAAGACAGCTCACACCAGGCATCATCTACTTCTGTATGATTGTCCACCTTGGGCACCTTGGTTAGGAACTGTCCTAGGAAACACATTATTCAATTGTCATTTAATCTCAAGTCGACTTTAATTTATTCATTAAGTTTTAAGACTTCGCATCAGGTTTGCAAAGAGGATAAGCTCTTGGGGGCATTTTTCAAAGTTGGCACCGTCCTGACATTCTCTCTTTAAATGTTAGTCAAATTTTCCCAGCACCATTTATTCAATAAGGATTCTTTTTCCCAATGTATGTTTTTGTCTGCTTTGTCAAAGATCAGATGGCTCTATAAGGATGGTTTTATAACTGGGTTCTCAGATCTGTTCCATTGGTCTATGCCTCTGTTCTTGTGCCAGTACCATGGTGTTTTAATTAATATAGCCTTGTAGTATAGCTTGAAGTCTGGTAAATTGATGCCTCCCAATTTGTTCTTTTTGCTTAAGATTGCTCTTGCTACACAGGGTCTTCTCTGGTCCCATACAAAGTACAGAATTATTTGTCCTAGATCTGCAAAAAAATGATGCTGATATTTTAATAAGGATTGCATTTAATCTGTAGATCACTTTGGGTAGTATAGACATTTTAACAATGTGGATTCTGGCGACCCATGAGCATAGTATTGTTTTCCACCTGTTTACATCCTCTGCTATTTCCTTCCTCAGTATTTTGTCATTCTCCCCGTAGAAGTCTTTCACCTCCTTAGTTAAATATATTCCTAGGTATTTTATTTTCTTTGTTGCTATTGTGAAGGGTATTGAATCTTTGATTTGGTTCTCAGTTTGACTGTTATTGGTGTATAGGAATGCTACTGATTTCTGTACATTGAT
>CAUYSK010094060.1:0-17975 GCA_963575035.1 Avahi laniger | reverse complement strand
CTCAGCACATACTTGTTTGAACTCTTGCTACTCGCCAGGCACATTTGAGGCAGTGGGTATGTAGTGGCAAACAAGACAGCGCAGTTCTCACTAATAACTAAAATTAATGATTCCAGAAGATTAACGAGAATCAAAAGGGCTGTCTGGGACAGCTTGAGGAGGATGGTCAGGAAGGGCCTCACTGAGGAGGTGATGTTTGAGATGATGAGAAGCACCTGGCTGTGCCACCATCTGGGGAAGAGCTGGCCCAGCAAAGGAACTGGCGTGTGCAAAGGCCCTGTGGCGGGAATGAGCTAGGCATGTCTAAAGATGGTAGACCATTGTGGCTGGAGCAAAACCTGTGAAAGGGAGAGAGGTAGAGGAGGTGGAAGAAGCAGTAGGGGCCAGATCTCATGGAGCTTTGCAGGTCACCCTGCAGAGTTTGGATCTGATCCTGACATTAAGGGCCTTATACAGGGGTGAGCCGTGAGTCATATACTCGTTCCCCTGGCTGCTGTTTGGAAAGCGGATTGTCATCTCATCGAATCCCTGCGACAGTTCTAGGCAGTTGCTGGTGAAATCCCTATTCTACGGAGAACTGAGTCACACAGCTCGCAAGTGACAGAGTGGGGTTTTTGTGACCAAAGCCTGTTCTGGATCAGTGGGCACCCACGGGAGGCTCCCGGACTGCAGAATGACGCGGCACAGCGGGGTCAAAGCATGTTCACGTGGCTACCGGTGTGAGGGGCGCTGCCCTGGCCCGTGCCAGCTCCGCGCCACTGTGGGTGGTGCCAGGACAGCAGATCTCACGGGACTCTGTCAGAAGCTTCTGCAAAAGCGTCCCCTGCCGTCGGCACACGGTGTCCGTCAGAACGACCCGGCAGTGGCCTCTGGGCCCGAGCTGGGGAGCCCAGGCCACACAGAACAGGCACCCGAGACCCAGCCCTGCGGTCTCTGCAGAGGCGAGTGGGCGGCGTGGCCGAGGTTCTCTCCCTGCCTCTGTGTTCCCCCACCCCCTTCTCCGGGGAATCTGGAGACAAGCACAATGAATTTGGTTTCTTTGCCCTGACTCACCGGGGCCTGCTTTAGGGCGCCTCCGAGGGGCCGAGCGGAAGCAGAGGGAGTGGGGCGGGAGCGGAGCCTGCCCCGGGCGGCCGAGCTGGGAAGGGGCCGCGTCCAGGCTGGCCCCGAGTCTTGCCCCCACCGACTTCCTCTTCTAACCCCTCTAGTCACCCACTTGTACCACCCAGTGCAGAGCCTCGAGGCAACGGCCCTAGCCCTGTCCACCCTGAGTCTCAGTTTCCACAGCTGTGAAACGGGGACAATAAACCTTCCCGACAGGGCTGCAGTGAGGAAGGCACAGGAAAGCCCTTCACGCAGTGCCTGGTGCATAGCAAGTTACTGATTTCAAAAAGCGGATGCCACTGTTACGGTGGCGGTGATGGCGTTGGCAGCCCAGCCTGCCACAGCCTCCCTCGCCTCTCCCCTGCCTCCCGCCCCGCCGCCTCCTCTCACACGCCCTCCCCCAGCCCCTTTCGTGCAGGGCCCTGTGTCAGGGGTGCCCAGGATCTGCTCCGTGCCAGGCTCTGTGCCCGGGCTGCCCCCTGTTCTCATCTTGGCCTCGCGGCAGTGCAGGGGAGCGGCCTCCCCTCCCGCACCCCACCACCGAGGCCCGAAGGCTCAGGGCTGGGAGGGGCCGCACGGAAGCCAGCCGTGCTGAAGCGCAGGTCTGCGCAGGACGCGGCCTCCTTCCCCGTCTGCAGGGATCCTTCCCGGGCTGTGGCCGAGGCCGTTACACCGCGGGCTTCCGGCATGGAGGTTACTTTCCTGCACTTGCGGGAAGGTTTTAGGTGAGGGGGGAGGCAACGCGCACGGTCGTCGCCCCAGTTCTGCCGTAGCCGTGGGGTCAGGGCTGGGGGGCCGCCGGGCGCTGGGCAGGGCAGGACCAGCCCGCTGGGGAGTGACGACAGCAGGGTGGAAGCCTGGACCAGGCGGCGAGGGACTCGCCAAGGCAGGAGGGGCGGCGGAGGGCTCGGCATGTCCCAGAGACCATAGCTGGCAGTGGGGCGGCGGTGGGGGGTAGGATGGGGCGATGGTGAGGACACCCCCAGGTGCTCACCTGCGTGCAGACCCCTCAGCCTGCCCCTCTGGGACCCCAGGCAGCCGCACACCCACGGAGACGCAGACGGTGGCCAGACGGTGACCAGGCCGCCTGCTCACCTGTGAGCACCTCCAGGCCCCACCTCCAAGGAGTTCAGGTCATTCTCTGCTTCCCAGGAAGCCCCCCGGACCCTGGAGATGCCTTCCGAGCTCCCGAGGACTCAGTTTCTCTGCACGCCTCCTGGCCTCATCCCTGGGATCTCAGGAGACCCTAAGTCAGAGCCAGCCCCTCAGTCAGCGTCTTGCTGATGGCCACTGTGTGCGCTCAGAGAGGTCTCGTGGCTCCTCATCACAGAGCGAGTGGGTGGCACAGAAATGAGCCCTGGGCCTGTGACTCCTTCCCTGGGGGGGCACCTTTCTTTGTTGTTCCATAATTCCCTCTAGGGGAGGGACCCCTCCGCCACCTCGTCTCCTCGATCCCTGGGCCTTTGGGTGCTCTGTGCTGGGGACGGATGCCTGGGCACTGGCCCCAGCGTCCTGCCGTGGGTGGCTCCAGCGTCTGTCTGGGCTGGAGTGGGCCAGTCCAATGCCTTCTTTTTGGAAGTTTTTTCAGGAAGGCGTTTGGAGGCCAGTCAGTGGTCTTTTCCACTATGATGGAAATTTCCAACAATAGAACTATTAAAGCCTCCGTGGCCCTTCTCCGGCCCACTTTGTTATGAAAAACAGCTCCTTGGTGGCCAGGCAGGGGACAGAACAGCTGAGATCCCAGAATTAAACCTTTGGAGAATTCCCCAGTGAGAGTCTCCCGAGGGGATCGCTAATCAGCCACCGGGACCCTGGTTTGGAAATGCAGGCCGCTTCGGAAGGGACTTCCAGCCACTCGGGACCAGGAGCCAAAATTTCCTTCTGCGCCAGTGCTTGGGGCAGTGTCGGCGCGGGCCAGGCCAGCACCTCGCACATCGTCCACACTCAAACCGCCGGCGAGCTGTCAGACAGGCAGGAGTAGGCGGGCTGATAGGAAGGAAGGACTGGGTGGGGGAAGCATATTGGTACAACGGGTCCCTTAGGAGCCGTTCTGGCCTGTGGCCTGGGCCAGTCACGTCACTCCTCTGCTGTCCAGCCTCCTCGCCTGTACGGCGGGGACCGCTGCATCTACCACACAAGGTGGTTCGAAACGAGAAGCAACGCGTGTGAGGTGCGGGGCTGCAGGAACGGCAGCGTCTGCTGTGGTCCCAGCATCCCCCTCCCCAGGGAGACAAGGGAAGGCAGAGCTCGGAAGACGGATCTGAAACTGTGCCTGTGAGCTCTGTCACCGTGGGCAGGCTGCTTCACCTCTCTGGGCCTCAGTTTCCTCATCTGCAAAATGGGGAGAAAGGAGAGCAACGATCACAGGGCTGGTTCTCAGGATCAGATGAGAGGAAGCATTGCTCCCCCCAGTGTGGGTCCCCTTGTTCTGACCTGGAGGGGCAGGACCCCAAAGGCAGGCAGGTGGGAGTGGTGTGTCTGCGGTGGCAGAGAGAGGCCTCTCCTTAACTGCAGAGGGAGGGGCGCTTCTGTTTAGGCGCCTGTGGGTGCACAGAGTGCAGGCTTCCGTCAGAGGGTCAGAGTGGTCGGGGGGCGGGCAGCTAAGAAGATTGACAGGCTGCAAGGAGACCTGGCACAGGTGGGGCCTGGGCTGCAGGTATCCTGGAGACACACAGAATAGGGGGACTGGCCACTGCACTCTGGGGTTCCAGCCTTAGGGCAGCTTGACCACAGCCCCAGAGCTGTGGTTTCTACCCCTCTCCTCACCATCAGCCTGGCCAGGAACAGGCTGCCCTTGGCCACTTCCCACCCACTTGGGTGGAATAGTGGCCAGCAGGCCCTGAGGCAGAGATGTGTGACGGGTGGAGGAGCAGAGAAGGGGATGGGGTGGGGTGAGGAGGGGTCGGCCAGCTGGATGAGCTGGGGCTGCCTTCAGAGGCAAGTGATATAAATGCCAGCTCAAGTTAGCATAAGGAAAAAAAATGTATTGGCTACAGAAAAAGACAGGGATGTTGGCTTCAGGTATGGCTGTATCCTGGTGCTCAAATGAGATCTTCCCATTTCACTGCTCTGCTTGCGTCTGTGTTGTCCTCATGCTCAGGAAGGCCCCAGCCTCCTACCTACCCGAGTGTAACTGAGCAAAAAGGGATGCTCTGTTCTGTGGCCCCGGTGGCAGGTGGCAGGTGAGACGGACCGAGGGCCGGCTTGGCTGGAGCAGAGCCTGTGAGATACGGAGGAGGGGCGGGGCAGCAGGACCAGAACACCTGGGCCCGGCCTCGTAGACTCCAGTGAGGACTTTTGACTTAGTCCTGCATGTGCTGGAAGCCAGCAGGAGGTGGCATAAAGCGGGGAAATGACACGATCCCATTTCTGTTTCAGGAAAGTCCCTCTGGTTGCTGTGTGGGAAACGGGTGGGCAGGGCGCCGTCGGCCACAGCATGGGCGGAGGCTGGCACGAGGTCCGTGCGAGCACCGACGCCGGCAGTAGATGTAGCGAGGAGAGGCCCTGGGCGGGGCTTAGGAGACGGGCTGGGCCACGCCGGGGGTCTGGGCCAGGGGTGGGTCTTAGCCCTGGGGGAACTGGGGTACGGGAAGGGCTCTGTGCCAAGGTCGAGGCAGGAGCCTGTCTCTAGAGTTGGCACCTGTTTGTCCAAATGACATAAGCCCTCGACCTGGAGGCCTAGAATCTCTTAATCACCTCTAGTTGGGGCCCCAGTGCCGGGAGCCTGCGGGTGGGGTCCGAACGGCCCAGGCTGTGAGGAGAGAGGGTTGGGAGGCCAGAGAGCCCATCCGGCAGACGGGGGTTCAGCTGCCGTCATCCCCCTTCCTCCATGCCGAGGTCCAGGGCAGGCCAGGATCCCCTGGGAGGAACGTCAGGACAGAGGCTGGGTCTCAGAGCCTCGTAGGACCTGGCTCAGCCTTTCCTCGACACCAGGTACCAAGAGTAGTTAAGGGGCCTCCCCTGCCCACCGGAGGGAGAAGCTGGCTAGAGCCACATGCAAAGGAAGCCCAGAGCCTAGGCTGGCTGGAGACTGGGCCCGCCTGGGATTATCCACCTTCAGACCCACCAGTCAGGACTAAGCGACTCTGGGCCACTTCTAGAGTGGGTGTAGCTGTGGATGTCCAAGCAGATGAGGCACGATCGTTTTTTCAAGGCTGCTCCTCTGACCAGGAATTAGACTTCAGGTATGTCCGGACCCAGGTGTAGCTGAGTTAAGCCTCCTAGGGCCTGAGGCTGGGGCAGTTCTCAAAGACTGCATGCTTCAGAGAAGAGTCAGGTCTCCTTGCACCACGCTGGGATGCACCTGTGCCAGGTTTGGCAGCCGAAGAAGCGAAGACCGAGGTCCGCAGAGCCGGGGAGACTTGGCTGTGCGCGGGAGGTCATTATGGAGCCCCTCTTTGCGGGGTGGCACTTCCGTGCACGTCCCTTCTGAAACAGCAATCCCACAGGGCGGAACTTTTATCCCCACTCCACAGATGAGGCAACTGAGTTTGAGAAAGGGCCCACACGGGCTTTTGTTACGTAGTACGTTCCCAGAAAATCTGAAATTTATAGCAAGCGAATGTTACCCCCTTGTCCCTGGGGATTGTGCACTGAACGTATAGCTTCAAGGGATCTGAGAACCCCGACTTTGGGAAAAATTAGTCTTTTTGCTCCATGCAAATGAGTCTTTCTTCCTCTCTCCCTCCCTCCCTCTCTCCCTCCTTCCCTCCCTACCTTCCCTCCTTCTGAAACTATTTAAAGACGACCTACTATGTGCTAGACACTATGCTAGGTCCTAGGAATATAGTAGTGATAAAAACAAAACAAAACAAAAAACCAGACACAGGCCCTGCCTTCAGTGGTCTGGAGTTAAACTATCCAAGAGTCACACACACGTGTAAAATACGACCAGGAGGAGTGTGACACCAGGGAGGGCCTCCCAGAGGAGGTGGGACCAAGCCAAGAGTAGGGGGATAAGCAGGAGTTACCAGGTGATGGGGAAGGAGCAGCGTTCCAGGCAGAGGGAACAGAGCAGACAGAGGCCGTGGGGGGCAGCCAGCAGAGCGTGAGGAGCAGGTGCCGTGCGGGCTGGAGGGGCAGGGCAGGCTGCCCAGGGCTTTGACGCTCACACTCAGGAGTCCTGTCCTTACCCTGAGAGCCAGCGGGTGGGAGGACATCCTGATGGGATTAGAGCCGCTTTGCCATGCGGCGTTGGCGGGGAGGCCAGGTAAGTGGCCACTGCAGTCACCCGGGAAAGAGCGGAGAACGGGGCAGGGGCGGGGGAGGCGCAGGGAAATGAGCAGTTTCGAGGAAACGCAGGCAGGAGCCAGGTGGACGGGACTTTGGAGAGGCAGAGAAAGGAGGCAGGGGTGACTCGTGGTCTCTGAGCTGGCCGCCTCTGAGCTGGCTGGGAGGCCTCGATGGCAGCGGCCAGCCCCAGGGGAGCAGGAGGTTGGGTGGGAAGCCAGGGGCTGAATTTCAGATCCCCACCTCACACCACACACAAAATTAAATTGAGACAGAAGAAAACAGGGGGAGAGCTTCACGACATTGGGCTTGGCAATGATTTCTTGGCTGCGACACCAAAACACATATAACAAAAGAAAAAATAGATAAATTGGACTTCATCAAAATTAAAAACTTTTATGTATCAAAGGGCATAACCAACAGAGTGGAACCCACAGAATGGGAGAGAATATCTGCAAATAAGATACCTGATAAAGGATTAATATCTAATATATATAAAGAACTACAACTCAACAACAAAAAGACAAACAACCCAATTCAAAAACGGGCAAAGGACTTGCATAGACGTTCAGAGAAGATGCACAAATGGCTGACAAGCACATGGAAAGACACTCGACCTCGCTAAGCACTAGGGAATGCAAAGCAAAACCCCAGGGGACACCACGTCACTGCCATTCGGGTGGCTGGCGTCAAAAACTGAAAATAAGTCCGAGTCAGAATGTGGGGAAAGTAGAACCCTCACGCATTGCTGGTGGGAACGTACATGGCGCAGCTGCCGCGGACACTCGTGTGGTGGGTCCTTAAAAAGTTAAACAGTTACCGCACGACCCAGCAATCCCTCCACGGGGAGACACCCAAGAGAACTGCAGAGACACAAGCATGTATTCGCACGCCAGTGTTCATAGCAGCATTACTCACAACAGCCAAAAGGCAGGAACAGCCCGAGTTTTCCTCAGTGGACACACTGATAAACCAAATGCGTCTGTCCCTTCGGTGGAACATCATTCAGCCTTGGAAAGGAAAGAAATCCCGGCACATGCTACAGTGTGGACGAGCCTTGACGGCGTCACTCTGAGTGAAACAGGTCAGTCGTGAAAGGGCAGATACGGTGTGACGCCACTTCCATGGGGTCCCTAGAGTTGTCCAGCTCATAGAAAGCAGTGTGGCTGCGGGGGGCGCACGGGGAGTTCGTGTTTACGGGGACAGAGCTGCGTTTGGGAAGATGGAAGGCTCTGGGCGGTGGTGGTGATGGTTGTGGAGCGGTGTGAGCGTACTTAATGCCGCCGAACCAGAAATTGTTAGAGCGATAAATTCTACAGTCTGTAGATTTAACCACGAAAAAAGGGAAAATAGATTAAAAAAATAAAATAAAATTGGGAAGCTCACAGACCTAAATGTGAAAGGTACAACTATTTAATATAAAGCATCTAGAAGAAAACATACGAAAACTTCTTCATCACCTACAAGTAGGAAATGCTTTTTCAGAGAAGGCACAAAATGCTAATCATAAGAGAAAAAACTAGTATGCTGGGCTTGAGATCTGTTGAGTTTGAAGTGTGGGGACTTCCAGGGGAGAGGCCAGGCGGGACACTGGTGGCCGTTGCTCCTGGCAAGGCCTGGCCTGGAGGAACCCAGGTGTCAGGCGCCGGCATTCAGCTGGTGTCTCAAACCAAAACCTGCATTCGGGGCCCATCTTAGCTCGCCCGCCTCAGGACCCGACACGCTGGGCCGACCGACTTTGGCTTGCTTCCAGAGCGGGCGGGCTGTGGGCGTCCAAGCAGCTGAGACCTGAGCATTGGCCCAGGTGCCTGCTCTGACCAGGTCCGACACCCGGGCGGCCCCGCGGGGGCGTCGCTCAGACCCTCCGTCTGCTTCCCGGCCACGCCGGGGCCCATCCGTGTGTGTTAGCGGTCCCTGCCCCGCTCCGTCGCCTGCGTTTCCTCCCCAGGGCCGATGGGGGCAGATGAAATCTAACTTCCTCTCAACTAGAGGCTCATCGGTTACGGTCGAAGGAACGTGGTGTCTGGAATAATTAGCTTTCGCTTTGCTTGGGAATGAGCCCCTCCGTCCGCCCCCTGTCCCCCCGTGCTGCCGTGGAGGGGACTCGGTCCCCGCAGGATGCCACGCCACGACGCCACAGTGAGGGGCGGTCTCCTAGTGCCTCGCCTTGCTGGGGTCTCCAAGCATGAGGTCCCAGCCTCGAACCCCGCTCTCCCCAGCCGTCCTCCGAGCCCTGCTGCCCCGTGCCTCCTGGGTCTGCCACGTTGGTGCCACTCTGCATGGCCTCCGCTGGAAATCGGGAGGTCGACTTGGTCCCACTCGGCTGCGATTCTGGGTCTTTGGGGGATGAGGGGTCAGGGACTCCCTTGAGCAGCTAACGAAGGCCGAAGGCTTTCTCGGAAGAAAAACGCAAACTTTTACAAACAATTTCGACAGGTTCCTTGACCCCTCTGAAGCCCTCCACGGACCTCAGCTAGAGACAGCCTGGTCTGGGACAACCTGCAGTGACGCCAAGGCCACACAAATGCCTCCCCGCCGTGCCCGTCGGCCTATCCTTAGGGGAGGTATGACTATGCCAGTTCTGCACACGGAGGAACTGAGGCTCAGAGGGGTAGCCCAAGCTGCCTGCCTGGTCCCTAAAGGAGGAGCTAGGCCTACGGGCCAGGAATTCTGAAAGTCACCTTCTCCCCCTGTGGAATCTCCCACCCTACCCAGCCTGGCTGCTGTGCACGGGAGGAGGGGTTATCAAGCAGTGATGGGAGGCCCTGACTCCACGACAGCAGCAGCCCCTAGAGGGCAGAGCCTTTGTCTGAGTCACCTTGAAGTTCCCAGGGTCCAACCCAAGGCCCAGAGTCAACCAACTGCAGGACCAAGTAGAACAGACGAGGCATCGCAGACAGGCAGGGACTTTTGGCTTTGGAGGCAGAAATGCTCCTAGACATCAGCTCTGTCCACCCTAACTCTGCCATCTGCACCTCTCTGAGCCTCAGTTTCCCTGTCTATAAAATGGGAGCAATACTCCCCCAACAGGGTCAGGCTTACAAAAGCCGAGGCAGGTGTGTGTAAATATCCTCGTCTTGCAGATGAAGAAACTGAGGCCTGGAGCAAGTAGTGGAGCTGGAATGAGAGCCCAGGAATGCGCCCCGCAGCGTGTGCCGTGACCAGACGCGTGGTGCGTGACACGTAGTGGGCTCTCGGTGAAAGGGCCCGTCATCCCTCCCCTCGCCCCCCCGCCCCCCTCGCCAGTGAGGCTTCCTGCGGGAGCCTGTGGGTGGTAACACTGCACGCAAAACAGCAGAAGTGGCCGGGAGTTGGGAGCTCTGACCTGGCCCCGCCTCCCCAGCGCTGTTTGGTTTCCTGCGCGGTGAAGTCTCCTGTATGAGCTCGGCGGTGACGGGGGAGATGAACTTGACTGCTCTTTTCTCCCTGCCTTTGTCTTTCCGTTTTCCCTCCTGCCGCGATGGCGGGTGGGAGGCCCGGCCCTCGCCCGCTCTGACGCCCACTGGCGCCTGCCTCTCCGAACCTCCTTCCTCTGAGTCTGCTCAGAGCAGCGGCCCGGGCTCACGCTGGGAGTGGTTAGGTCGCAGGCTCTCCACCCACCAGCTCTGATGGCACCTTTCAGACTCACGGTGACCTGGGGACGCTGAATGCATGAGCACTCGCCCCGAGCCGGGGGACACCGGGCCCAGGACGGCAAGGTAGACCAGCCCCCTCCCCGCAGAGAGCCCCAGAAAGACAAGGACAGTGTGGTGTGTGCAGAAGGCCATGGAAGCACCCAGGCGGGTGTCGCCAGGTCTGCCCAGGAGGTTAGAGGAGCTTCACAGGCCGGCCCTTTAGAAGAACACTCACCTTTGCCCTGGGCAGGCACTTCCGGCAGGGGGAGCTGCCTGGGCAAAAGCCTGGAGGTACGGAACCTTCCAAGGTGTTCCGTACACCTTGGAGGCCACAAGAAAGGGACAGAAGGACATGAGGCTGGAGAAGTATGCCAGGCTAAAGGTTTTGAACCTTGTTCTGAGGGCAGTAGGGAGCCACTGAAGGCTTTTGAGCAGGGAAGCTACCTAGTCAGGTCTGCCACTGTGGTTGCACAGCTCCATTCTCCTCCTCCACCCGACCTCTAAGGCCAGGGCCTCCACTCTGCGCCTCTTCCCTTGCCTGGCCGCACTTTCCCCTGATGATTTCACCCTGCCCCTGGCTTTAAATGCCACCCTTCGGCTGCCGACTCGTGTTTATATCTGCAGTTAGGGCCTCTCTTCACCCCCAGCTCGTGCGTCCAGCGGCCCACTCGGCATCTCCGCTTGGACGTCTCACAAGCGTCTCAGAGTTAACACGTCCAAAACGGGATTCTCGATCGCACCCACCCCGCCCTCCCTGCCCACCCCAAACGCCTGCTGCCTTCCCCAGCGCTTCGCGGTGAATGGCACCGCCACGCTCGATCTCTGCCTGAAGGCACGCCGGGGCCACCCGCCTGCGGTCCCGGTCCCTAGCTCCCACTCGCCCACACCTCGCCGCACACGGCCACCCCGCAGGCCGGGCCTGCCGTGCCCACCTGGACGACGCAGGGGCCTGCTCGCTTCCTCCCCCCTCTCCCTCTCACCGGGACAGCCCATTCCCCAGTGCATGACGGATCTTTAAAAAGGAAAAGTTGGGTTCAGCCACTACCTAAAATTCTTTAGCGACATTCCTCCGCACCTAGAATAAAATCTAAATTCTGGGCCCGGCTTCACAGCCTTGTGGTATCCGGCCCTGGCCCTCCTCTGAGCCTCCTTGCCTTGCTCCCTCTCATCTGCAGGCCCCGGCCATGCTGGCCTTTGGGTTATTAAAAGCATGCCCCGCCCCTTTCCATTTCAGTCTTTGCCTCTGCTGTTCCCTCTGCCTGGAACATACCACCTCAGCTCTTTGCACATCCACCCAGCAAAATAGGTTTCCTGACAGTTCCAGTCGCAATGCCTTATTCTCTTCACAGCACGTTTCGCCGTGGGTCCCCAGGTCTCTCTTCCCCAGCAGAGATAAGGAGCAAGTACAGTATGCTTGGCACACAGTAGATGCTCATTAAATAACTGGTGAGTGAATAACTGAGAGCATAGGAGAAGGAGCCTAGAAGCAGGAGGTCAAGGGAGAGACAATGAGATCTGAAAGGACAAGGCAAATAGAGGAAAGGGACCAATACCAGGCAGGATATTTGAATCTGACCTTGAGGGTACTGGGGAGCCACAGAAAGTTCTTGAGCAGAGACATGGACATGGAAGTGATCTCTAGAGCAGGGGAGGCGGTATGCCTGGTGGTCAAGAGTGGGCTGTGAAATCAGACTGCCTTGGGTCAGATCTTGGTTCAGCAACTTACCAACTGTGAGACCTTGGGTCCTCAGCTTCCTCTTTTGTAGGGTGAGGCCTGCCAATGAAGCCTGCACCAGAGCTACCGAGATGCTAAATGAGCGTGTCAAGTTCTTGCTTAATAAACATCAGCGACATTGCTAGCGTAGGGTTTGCAGGGGCCTTGTTAAGGCTGTGTGTCTCAGACATTGCGCCGGTGCTGGGGATACACCGGGAATCTAAGCAGCTCCTGCTCAAATCTCACAGGGGAGCCAGGCAGCCAAAGCGGTGCCTGCGGCTCCCTGAGACCCACGGCACTGAAGGTGTAAAGCGGACAAAGAACTACTTCTGGGACAGTCGGGGGGGCCCTCCAAAAGGAGTGACATTGGATTTCAGGGCGACAGTTTCCTTGAGAGAATATTTTGAGTCAGCAGCCATTGGCCCGTGCACAGGGTTGGGGGGATGGGGTTGGCTGCTCAGCTCCCAAAAATAACCTGAATCCGAGGGCGGACAGCCCAGCAAGCCCCGGAAACCGTGCCATTTCCCGCTGGGTTCCAGCGACCTTGGAGCAGTCCTTGCCCCGCCCCGTGCCCCGGGTGGCAAGCGGGGAAGGCAGAGGCATGCCCGGGCCAGCTCCGGCCCTGGCCCGTGAGGGCTGGACGGTGGCGCAGGCACCGTGGGCGCAGGCCCTCCCTCCTCCTGCACGCGGGTCCCTGCGCTGTCCGGCCACAGAGTGGCAGGTGGCAAGAGGACACACTGCGGGGCTCGGCCGCTGCCCTCTCCCGGCCGCTGTCTGGGCTCTCGCCTCCCTGTTTCAGTGCCCGTGTGGCTCGGCCCCTGGGTCTCTGTCTGTGGAGCATCTCCCCCTCCCTTCCCACCGCGGCTCGATATATCTCTTTTTTAAAGAAATTATCAGTGTTATTTCTGGCTAACAACTCACAATTGTATGCATTTCCGGGGTACAGTGGGATGTTTTGCTGTGTGTGCACGCACAATGCAGCATGAATAAGTCAAGCTAACACACCCATCACCTTTCTTACCTGTCATTTCTTATGGTCATATCGATTCTCTCTTTGGAAGTCGGCCTCTGCCTCTCTCTCCCTCCCCTCCTCCCGCGCCTGGCTGCTCCGGGTCCTCTCTGCCCCATGGCTGCTCGCCCCTCCTTCTCCCCCCTCCCCACCCTTCAGTAAGAGGCTCCCTGGAAAACACACGCACACACACATACTGACATACATGCACACACACGCACACAGAGACATGGACACACACACAGACACACATGAGCACAGACACATGCTGACATACATGCACAGACATGCACACACAGACACAAGCACGCAGAGACACAGACACACGCACGCTCACAGAGACACACACAGATGCACGCACACAGACACACACACACAGGCACACACACACAGGCACACAGACACACACACACACAGACACACAGACACATACTGACATACATGCACAGACACACGCACACAGAGACACAGACACATGCACACAGACATACTGACACACACGCACACACAGAGACATGCACACACACACACATACAGACACACACACACACACACACACCCAGGAGACACAGACGCACACACAGACAGACACACAGGCACGCACAGGCTCGCTGAACCTCTCCTGAGACCAGTGCCCAGAACCCGGGAGGAGGGCGGGACGGGCCTGTGCGCTGCGGCCCACGATGGCGGCGGGGCCCGCACTCTCCCTGGGTCCTCAGCCCCACGCTCACAGCTGGGTGCCGGGGCGCTCTGCCTCCCTGGGGAGGAGGGTCCTGAGCTGGCTCCTGCCTGTGTGCCGCTGCTGGGCTTCCCAGGCGGGTCAGACGGGGCAGGTCAGACTGCAGATCAGGTCACTGGGCCCATTCAGCAGAATTATAAATAGCAGCTTGTGCCCAGCCCGGCTCAGCGAGCAACCAGGGCCGCCACAGGGCCCCCAGGCCCCCTGTTCTGCACCCCTCCAGCCATCCCTCTGGGGCGAGACCTGCCTCTCCCTGTGCTGCCAGTGGGTCCCCAGGTCAGTATCCGATGTGCTGTCGCCATGGCAACCTGCATGTCCCTGTCTCCGGTTTTGAAAGGTGGGTGCAGGGCCACGGAGGGAGATGCCCAGTGGTCACTGCTGTGCTGGGGCGTGCTGGCCCTCTTAGGGGCTGGGGAGTAGGGGCCTGTCCTCCAGAGATCTCGCCCTGCTGGAGGAGGACGAGGCCAAGACACCTGAAGCCTGGCAGAGGGGCTCCACCCGGGACTCTGCCAGTGAACTTGGCACAGTGGGTCAGGCCCAGGCCTTGAAGCCAGAGACTTGGGTTGAAATCCTTTGTCTCCGTCTACTGCTTAGCTTACCTGGGAACACCACTGAGCCCTCTGAGCTCAGCATACTCCCCCAGCCCCTCGCAGCATAACCGAGGAGATCGGAGTCAGCCAGCGTGAGGCAGGGCCCTCGGCTGTGTGCTGGACTCTTGTTAGTCCGCAGCAGTGTAGCCTCAGAGTGAAGCTCGCAGACTTCAGAGTCACATGACCTGGGTTCAGATGTGGCCTCTGCTATTCTCCAGCCAGGTAATCTTAGGTAGATTGCTCAATCTCTCTGAGCCTCAGTTTCCCCATCTATGAAATGGGCATAAAAATAACAACCCAGCCCCCCTGTGTTGTTCTGGTGGTTTTGATGGTTGTTTTGATGGGCCGCGGCGGGAGAAGGTGCAGAGCCAGCGCCCCACACGTGGCAGCTGTTCGGAACTGTCACTGCTGCTCCAGCCTCCTCGTCGGAGACAGCTCTGCCTTCGTTACTAACTCACTGGGTCACTTCAGGCACCTCCCTTTCCCTCCCAGGTCTCAGTCTGCCCATCAGCAAAATGACCACAGGACCACTCAGGCCCTGCTTGGCTGTGAGGTCTGTACGTCTCCAGCAGCCCCCGCCGGGCTGGGCCGTTTCTATTATTACATACTGATGCCCTCGCCAGGCCTGGGCTCCTGAAACCTGAGCTTGGCAGGAGGGACACCCTGCATGGTTGCCTGGCAACCGGGGCGCGAGCCGCGAGGCTTGGGTGTCAGGGTGTCTGGCGGCAGCCCCCTCCCCAAAGGCCCGTGGGAGCAAAAGGGCTCAGGGCAGATCCTTGCGGGGCCAGCCCAGGGGGGCTACCCCTCCTCTCATAGCTGCTCGAGCCCAGCCTGTCTCAGGACCCTCTTTCCAGGGTCATTGCCCTGGGATATTTTTATAGGTGGAGCATGTGGTCAGGCTCAGAGAGAGAGAAATCTGAGCCTCCTTGCACTGCCAACTGAGACAGCGGCTGTCACCACCGCCCTCTTCCTGGAAGTCTGAGCCCAAGTTTGCCCAAAAGCACAGAGAATTGCCTGACTTCCTTGGGGGGCAGTGGTGGTGGTGCCGGCGTTGGCTTCTGGAGCTCCCAAGGTGCTTTGCATGGGCCTGGGAGCCACACTTAACAAATCATGTCACCCTCCTGTTGGTGTGGTCTCCCTGCACGGCCTCTCCCACGTTGTCATTCCTTCTCCGGGCAGGTACGTTACTGAGCATCCGTCTCAGCTCCTGTGTGTTCTGCCTCTGTGACCTTGGCAAGTCACCTAATCTCTTTGCCTCAATTTTCTTACCTGTAAAATGGGATAATAAGAATACCCGCCTCATAGCATCGGGTGGATCGAGGATGACGTATACAGAGTGCTTAGTGCAGGGCTTGGCACACAGGAAATGCTCCGTAAATGTTAGCTTATCAGCATTAATTTCATTAAATCCTTACGATGCACAGGCGCCGTGCCAGGTCAGGAGGGAGCTCTGCCGAGCTTTCTGAGACAGGAGCCGCGTCCGGTTCCTCTCTGTCCTCGTTACCTTGCACATCGTGGTGGGTCCACAGCGAAGGTGCCACATGAGTGGAAACGAGAAATGAGCCATTTGCCCTGAAACGCGTCCCTGCTCATTGGCCGTAAACATCCCTTCCAACTCCAGGTGTTCCTCAGACTCTCTTACGGCTGCGTCACCCACAGAGTTACCAGAATGTGTCCAAAATCTCTTACGTTTCCCGTCTCTGTCCGCCGTGGAGCAAGTAAGCTCCCGGTGGCCTGAATGGGCAAGGCAGACAGCTGGAGCGGGGATCGGGACTCGGCGCCGAGAGGACCCGAGACGGGATCCACCCCACACCTCACACCCTGGGCGCCTCGCCGGCCTCACCCTGGTCCCAGCAGTGCGTCTCACTTGTCCCCTTTGAGTCCAGTCCCCTCATCTGTAAAATGGGCAGCTTGCTCCGCTGGTCCAGGGTTGCGGACGAGACG
This sequence comes from Avahi laniger, assembly GCA_963575035.1. Lineage (NCBI taxonomy): Eukaryota > Metazoa > Chordata > Mammalia > Primates > Indriidae > Avahi > Avahi laniger. The sequence goes on along the minus strand of CAUYSK010094060.1, from coordinate 2,032 downwards.
GGGGCTGGACTGTGAAGAAGCCCTTCAAATAACAGTAATTATGTATAACAAGATAACAAAGCTAGGACGAGGGCTGGGCTGGAGGCCGTGCCTCCCGGGGCCTGCCTTGCCGTCAGCAAATCCGTGCTGGGTGGCTGCCAGCCCTTTGGCCCGGGGCCGTTTCTAACAGCAGGTGGTGTGTCCAGGCTGATGGCTCCAGAATTTTATCCTTGGCTTCTTCCAAACGCAGGAAGGGGCTGCCATCTGCTTCCCACCCTCGCACGCAGCCCGCCAGGTCAGTCAAAGCCCCCGCACCTGTCCCTGCTCGGCCCTGGCCTTGCACCTGTCAGCAGCGTGAGGGAGAGGAATCCCACTGGGCGTGTCCTTACAGGACACCGAAGCGTCCTCCCGCCCCGCCAGGGCGGGCGCAGGGCTGCCTTGGCGCTCTCTCCCCCAGAACGCCATCCTCCTCTCCCCTGGCACCTCCACCGCAGGGGAGCCCATTTGGGATGCTTCTGGGTCTGGGAGTCGATGCAGAGTCCCGAAGTCAAGAGCACAGCCTTGGGACTCAGGTCCTACCTTGGCCGGTGACCCCACCTCCCTGGACCCCAGTTTCCTCATCTGTAAAAGGAAGACAGTAAGGGCCCCGGCCTCAGGGGCTGTTGCGTCAGTGAGATAGTGCGCGGGAAAGGGGACTGCGAGAGCAGCGCCTGGTGGTGACTCAGCTTCGCGGCCCTTGTGATTATTTCCGACGCCATCTCCTGTCCCCTGTTCCACCGCAGCTTCCGACGTGGAGGGGGCGGAGCACGCAGCAGGTGTCTAGTGCGAGCTCCCCGCCTTTGTATTCAAATGCAAGTGTGTGTTGAAGAAGTGGATGAGTCTCGACCAGGACACCTTGTTCTCGTCTGATTGCTGGGGTCAAGCTGCGGGTTTCTGCAGCCGCTTTTCCACGCGTCCACTCCACGAGCTTTTATTACATGCCGGCTGTGTCTGCCAGTGTGCTGGGAACTCGGAGACGGACGGGCCCTTAGGGCACGAATGGTCAAGTCCCATGGAGGGATCAGTGGGCTCTGCTTGGAGAGTGGGACCAACATAGGGTTTACTGAGGAGGAGGCTCCTGGGGTGGGGCTCTGGAGGATGAATAGGAGTCCACCAAGCATAAAAGCAGAAGGCACGGAACAGCCTGTGCTAAGGCACAGCAAGTGATCCACAAGGCAGCTCTGAGTTGGTTTATTATTACTAACATGAGAAAAATTCCCCACATAGATGTTTCAGTGGCTAGAAGATAACTCTAGCTGATCCAAGGACACGCAGGTGCCCATCGGGATGGAAGATAGGGGTGCTGTGAGCCAGCGAGCCCCTCCCCTGGGCTCCGATCCTGTGTCAAAGACTTACCCCAAGTCGGCGTGTGAAGGTCTCGTGGAAGCCATCTAGCCCAACTTCCTTAGTTTACAGTTGGGCAAACTGAGGCCGAAAACGGGAAGACAGTAATCAGCGGGTCCTTTTAAACTTCAAACTGAAAAGCATTTTATGAACACCTACAAAATGCCGTCTCGTTGTTGCTGTCATTCGGTTCAGGGTAAACCTGAATGGCAGATCTCCTTGGGAGCGAAAGTCATCTCTGGAGTGGCTGGGAGTTCGGGGGCCACGCCGGGGGCAGCTGCAGAGGCAGCGGCGAGCGGAGTCCGCGCAGGTCAGCCCCTGTTCCGTTCCGGCGCCCTCGTCGGTGCCCTCCCCCACACACCCAGCTCCCAGACGCTGGGACCCCTCCGGGTGATAAAACTCTTCATCACTTCCTCACGCCCCTACACACACGGAAAGTCTCATTTCCAAACTGCACACGCTTTCTGTGCCTCAGCGCCCGCCGCACTCAGGCGTGCGCAGGCAAGCTTGCACGCAGGCACGCGCCGGCCTGCGTGGCTGTGACCGTCCGGTGGACCGGAGGGGCAGGGACGTTCTGTGCGGCACTGAGAGCAGGTCGGAAAACACCCAGGCAGGGAAGGCGGAGGGGAGCAGAGGCTTTGGGGGCCGCGGCAGGGACAGGGAGGCTGTC
>CAUYSK010094059.1:0-11308 GCA_963575035.1 Avahi laniger | reverse complement strand
AAAAATTAGCCGGGCATGGTGGCACATGCCTGTAGTCCCAGTTACTTGGGAGGCTGAGGCAGTAGGATCGCTTGAGCCCAGGAGTTTGAGGTTGCTGTGAGCTAGGCTGACGCCACGGCACTCACCCCAAGCAACACAGTGAGACTCTGTCTCAAAAAAAAAAAAAAAAAAAACCCCACTTTAAAGTGGTTGTGTTTATGGTATGTGAGTTTTTTATTTTTCTTGAGACCACGTCCAGCTAATTTTTCTTTTTTTTTTGAGACCGAGTCTCACTCCATTGCCCTGAGTAGAGTGCCATGGTGTCGGCCTACCTCACAGCAACCTCAAACTCCTGGGCTCCAGAGATCCTCCTGCCTCAGCCTCCTGAGTAGCTGGGACTTACAGGCACGCGCCACCATGCTTGGCTAATTTTTTTATATTTTTAGTAGAGATGGGATCTCACTCTTGCTCAGGCTGGTCTCGAACTCCTGACCTCAGGCAATCCTCCTGCCTCGGCCTCCCAGAGTGCTAGGATTACAGGTGTGAGCCACTGCACCCAGCCAGGTATGTGAATTTTACATTAAGTAAAAGAAGAAAAGATGAAAGACATTAAAAATAGATTCAGAAGAAATAATGCCTGAGAATTATCATAAAACACAGACAGATATAAATACTGTCTGAACAGTTTACCAAGTGTGAAACAGGATAAATTTCTAAAAAACAAAAGAGAAAACTAAAAACGCCACACAGTTAAATACATCACAATAAAACCCACAACAAAAAGGATGAGAAAACCCTAAAAGCTACCCACAAAATTTAAATTAGCCCAAAAAACCCCATGAGTTAGACTTCTCATCAACAATGTTAAATGCCAGAAGATAATCTAGTACTATCTTCAAAGATCTGAAGAAAAGTAACTTTGAATATGGACTCTTGAGAGAGACAAACCACCATTTAAAAATGAGAGATTTAAGATGTTTACCATCCACAAGCCCTCACTGAAAGAACCACTAAGGAATCAACATGACCATTTAAGCAGGAATTTACATTTTTGCTGAGATAGCATGGGGATAAGGAGAAAAAATGAGAGATCATCATCAATATCAGACTAACTTTTCACATAGCTCTTCAACGGTTAAAGCAGATAGAAAATTTTCAATCACATAACATTGTGAACACACAGCAAAACCATATATTGGGGCTTCTTCTTCCAGAAATAATGAAATAACTGATACCAAATGAGCCCTTCCACCAAAAACTACTTAAAACTGGATAACATACATCAGATAATTGTTTTTAGGCACTAGGAAATAGATAGCAGAAGACCATGATCCTTGAGAGAAGGAAAACTCATGAGGTGAGCTCTATGATTGCCCTGGATGTCTGCCTGGGGGAATTTTCCTGTCCACAGAGCAGGGATGCAGAACCCAAGCAAAGCACAGTGGTCCCACTAAGCTGAGGAGGCAGGGAATAGAGTCTGGAGTTGTGAAAGTACCTGGAATCTGCAGAGCAGGGCCCTGGAAAGGAGGAAGCTGTAGAGAGGAGGGCACCAAAGTCTATGTGGGAATTCCCCATGAGTCCTTGGCCAAGGACTGGGATACACACGCAGAGTGAGACTACATAAGATTTCCCAAAGAGCAGGAGCTATGGGGTTGAAAATGGAACAAAATACTGGTCAAGCAGTAATGGGAAATGTTGGCCTTTAGGCCCAGCCAGAATGGAGAGACCTTGTTAAAACTGCTGGTGTCCAGCTGAGGTGTCACATGGATCATGCTTTAGTAATAAAAATCATTTCTCTAGACCCACCCTGAAAAAGTATAAGGCCATGCCTTGACAAAATTCACAGAGATAGAGTTTGGAGGTTAAGTGTCATCAAGTTAGAAAAATGCCTTGGCTTTCCACAGATCTACCCTTTAAAATACATAAAAACAAGCTTGCATAAGGTCAAGATGATTAGTCGGCTAGAACTTCCTGCTAGAACAAAAATTAATACTCTTCAGAGGTAGATAACAGAACACAGAATATGATCATATTGCCCAGTGTAAAAGTTTACTAGACATGCAACAAAACAGGAAAATGTAACCCACGTAAAGAAAAAAAAAGCAATCAATAGAAACAGAACCTGATATGGTAAAAGATGTTACATTATGAAAAACTTAAAAGCATCTATTATAAATATGTTCAAAGATTTAAAATTAAAAGATGGTCTTAATGAGTGAACTGATAGGAATTATTAGCAGAGAAATGAACACTATAAAAAGAAAACCAAATGTAAATTCTATAACTTAAAATTTCAATAATTGAAATGAAGAATTCACCAGATAGGTTTCACAGCAGAGCAGAGATGACAAAAGAGTCAGTGAAATCACTGAAGACAAATAACAAAAATCCAGTCTGAAGAACACAGAAAAAAGACTGAAGAAAAATAAAGTTTTAGGGACCTGTAGGAAAATATCAACCAGTCTAAAATATGTGTAATGGGAGTCTCTAAAGGAAAATAAAATGAGAATAGGGCAGGAAAATATTATGAAATCATGAGAACATTCTCTAAAATTTGATGAAAAAAATGTTTTACTTTCAATTTTTTTGTAGATACAGGGGTCTTACGAAAGTCTTATGTTGCCCAGGCTGGTCTCAAACTCCTAGTTAACTACTGGTCTCAAGTTATCCTCCCACTTCAACCACCTAAACTGCTAGGATTACAGACATGAGCCACTGCACCTTGCCTTGATGGAAAATGTTAATATATGAAAAGCACAGCAAGCCCCAAGTAGGATAATGCAAATAAAATTTTTAAAATGCAAAGGAAATCACATCTAGGTATATAATAGTCAAAATGATAAAAACCAAAGGTAAAGATGAAATCTTGAATGAAGCCAGAGGAAAAGCATGTATTATATGCAGAAGAGGTATAATATTAATCACAGCTGACTTATCATAAACAGTGGAGGCTAGAAGACAATGGACAACATCTTTTAAAATGTTAAAAGGAAAAAACTGTAGAGCTAGAATTCCATATCCAGTGCAAGGTCCTTTAAAAATAAGGGTAAGATAAAGACATTTTAAGATAAATGAAAGATGAAATAATTTGCTGCTAGAAGACCTGCACTATAAGAAATGCTAAAGGATTCTTGTTAGGCTGAAGATGCAAACAGGAAGAAATGAAGAGTACCAGAAATCATAAATAAGTGGATAAATATAAAAGACTATTTTTTCTCCCTGAATTTTTCTTAACAGACAACTAACTGTTCAGAGCAAACATAACAACATTGTAAGGCAGGAATTATAACATTTAAAAGTACTCAAAATTGAGCAACAAAATAGTATTTGTCTATACTTTCACCACACTATCTTGATTACTGTAGCTTTATAGTAAGTCTTGAAGTCAGGCACACTGGCTTACAGCTACTCAGGAGGCTGAAGTGGGAAGATCACCTGAGGTGAGGAGTTCGAGACCAACCTGGGCAAGAGAGTGAGATTCCTGTCTCTAAAAAAGAAAATAAGAAAAATTAGAGGGGTGTGGTGGTATGATCTGTAGTCCCAGCTATAATACTTGGGAGGCTAAGGCAGGAGGACTGCTTGAGCCCAGGACTTTGAGGCTGCTATGAGCTATGATTACACCACTGCACTCCAACCTGGGTGACAGAGAAAGACCCCCATCTCAAAAGTCTTGAAGTTCAGGTAATTTCAGTCCTCTGACTTTGTTCTTCAATATTGAGTTGGCTATTCTGGGTCTTTTTTCTCTCCATATAAACTTTAGAATCAGTTTGTCAATATCCACAGAATGATTTGCTGGAATTTTGATTGGGATTGTAATGAATCCATAGATAAAGCTGAGAAAAACTAACAGCTTAACAAGAATGAGTCTTCCTATTCATGAACGTGGAATATCTCTCCATTTATTTAGTTCTTCCTTGATATCTTTCATCAGAGCTTTGTAGTTTTCCTCATGTCAATCTTATATATGTTTTGATAGATTTAAACCTAAGTATTTAATTTTTGGGATACTAATGTGAATGGTAATTTTTTTTTTTTTTTTTGAGACAGAGTCTCACTTTGTTGCCTGGGCTAGAATGAGTGCCGTGGCATCAGCCTAGCTCACAGCAACCTCAGACTCTTGGGCTCAAGCAATCCTACTGCCTCAGCCTCCCAAGTAGCTGGGACTACAGGCATGCATCACCATGCCTGGCTAATTTTTTTTCTATATATTTTTAGCTGTCCAATTAATTTCTTTCTATTTTTGGTAGAGACAGGGTCTCACTCTTGCTCAGGCTGGTCTTGAACTCCTGAGCTCAAACAATCCGCCCACCTCGGCCTTCCAGAGTGCTAGAATTACAGGCGTGAGCCACCACGCCCGGCCAGTAATGTTTTTTTAAATATCGGACTCCACTGTTCATTGCTGGTATATTGGAAAGTGATTGACTTATGTATACTAATCTCGTATCCTGCAGCTTTGCTGTAATCGTTTGTTAGTGCATATAATTTTGTAATCAGTTTTTCCTAATAAGCTGTTAATTTACAAATTTTACAAAATAATTCTTTTTTTTTTGAGAGACAGGATCTCCCTCTGTCCCCCACACTGGAGTGCATTGGCATCATCATAGTTCACTGCAACCTTAAACCCCTGGGGGCTCCAGTGATCCTCCCGCCTCAGCCTCTCTGGTACCTGGGATTACAGGCATGTGCCACCATGCCCAGCTAATTTTTAAATTTTTTGTAGAGACAGGGTCTTGCTATGTTGCTTGGGCTGGTGTCAAACTCCTGAGCTCAAGCAATCCTCCTGTCTCAGCCTCCCAAAGTGCTAGGATTACAGACAAGAGCCACTGAGCCTAGTCCAAAATAATTTTTTATAATAAAAGAAACTTTCCCCAACTAAATACAGAATATTATAAGATTGTTTTAAAAACTTGTATTTTTCCTTGCTTTAATAAAACATGCTGTGTTTCAAAATGGAAACAACCAAAAAGCTACATTAGAAAGGTATAATATGTTCATGACCAGTCTGAGCAAGACCCATCTCTATAAACAAAAAAAAAAGAAAAATTAGCCAGATATGGTGGTACACACCTGTAGTCCCAGCTACTTGTGTGGCTAAGGCAAGAGGATCACCTGAGCCCAGGAGTTTAAGGTTACAGTGAGCTATGATGATACCACTGCACTCTTTCTGGATGACAAAGCAAGAGTCTGCCTCAAAAAAAAAAAAAAAAAAAGCAATTTCAAGAGCCATAAGAATGTACGTAGAGTCTCTTTTTGCCTTTCCTTTTGCTTGCCCTGCTGCAACAATGGGTCTAGTTGTCATCCGTGGCCTATGTACAATGCTTTGTAAACCTATATCTTGTTCTTGCCCTATACTCCTATCTTTCTCTCCTCAATAAACCTCATTTTCGTGCTTGCCTAACTTTGGCATGTCTGGTCATTCTTTAGCCATGAGTGCGCCAAGAACTGATAGTTTCAGACTAAAACCTAACAAATGTACTTAATGCCACTGTACACTTAAAAATGGTTAAATTAGTAAATTTTATGTTATGTATATTTTACCACAATAATAAAAATTTGTCATTAGTTCTCAATTCACCATCTTCTGCTTTTGAATAAATTTCTCATATTCTCATTTTAAAAAAACTCCAAAACACTCAAGAATTCCGTTCTGAGAAAATTATTGCCAAACTGAAAATCACCTGGTAACAAAATGTCTGAGCAAATTTAATTTTTTGCAACTTTGTCAGAAGCAATGGGTACTCAAAGAACACAATGATTTGTAAATTTTGGGAAAGTGAAGTTTTCTTACAACCTCAAAAATTTTAGTTCCCAGCACTACTTTCTGCAGATAGAAAAGATCTTAACAAATAAAACAGAAAAAAAACAAAAAAATTTTTTAAAAATGTACTTAGACTTTGATCAAGTTAATTCTACTCCAGAAAATTAGTCCTAAATGTTTCAATTAAGAATAAAGCTATATGCATTAAGATATTCATTCCAGTGACATTAATAGGTAGCACTTACTGAGAACTGTGTACTCAGAAAACCACTATGCTCCATGCATTATATATATTACCGCATTTAATTCTCGAAACAACTTTATGAGATAGGTACTTTAAAAAGATCAAATAACTTGCTTAAGGACACATAGTATGAGCTCCTAACCACTAAACTATACTACTTTTCATAGTAATGGGGAAGAGGGGAAGAAAAAACCTAAATATCTATTAACAGAAAAATGGTTAATTTATGATATGTCTTGATAGATAATTTAGCCATTAAAATAATGACTAGAAGACTATGTCATAACAAGACAAATGCTTATAATACGTTAAGTGAAAAAGAAATGGGACAACATTGTATACACATTGTTATTACAACTATATTAAAAATATGCGAGTCCAAACAGAATAAAATACCAACATTTATTGTGTACAAATTTTTTTCCTTTTCTCTGTTTTCCAATTTTCCAAATGAGCTATACCTGTAACAAAGTGCCATTTGAAAATAATTTCTCTGGCAGTGGCAAAGTTATATTTTGGGGGTTTTTTGTTTTGTTTTTTCAAGCAACTCAACAAACCAATAACTATTTGGTCTTGCTTGGCCTGACTCCTGTCCTTTAGCATAGCCTCATAATGATGCTTGCAAGTAATGTATCAGTAAATAAAGCAGGAAAACTAATGCATTTCTAAGAAGGAAGCTAATTAAGAAAAAAGATGAAAGCTCTTTGGTTGGCTCTGTGGCTTGATGCCATTAGTTAAATTGGATAATTATTTCCATATTATAACAACTGTAGACATGTTTTAGAAAAGGAAAGAGAAGGCAGGACATTTTAATGGAGGATCAGCTATCTTTCAAAAATGTTGTATCAAATTTTCATTCACTCCCATAAAAGGCAGAAGGATTAATGGCTGCATATTCATAGAGCTCACCCAGCCAAGCAGTCAGCCAGCAAAGGTGTGGTCTATTAATAAATAAATGACAAGCTATATCATAAACTATAAAAATGTTAAAGACTAGATCACTCAGAAACAGACCCAAGCATATGTAGAACCTCAGAATATGACAGAATAGTAATGTAAATTACTGGGGAAAGGACTATTTAATAAACTGAGATGGGACAAGTAGCAATCCGGTTGGGAAAAATTTAAATTAGATGCCTAACTTCTATCATAAATAAAAATAAACTCCAGGTTAATTATAATAATTAAAGTATTTTAAAACTTTAGAACTATTAAAGGAATTATATAAAAGTACCATTATGACTTCAGTGTAGAGAAGAACTGTCTCCAATCAATTATTGCAGCTTCTACTTTATAAACTAGAAACAGAAGAGTAAATGAGACCCAAAATAAGCAGAAGAAAGGAAAGAATAAAGGATCAGAGTGGAAATCAATGAAATAGAAAATAGAAGAAACCTGGTTCTAGCCAGAGTAATTAAGGGGGAAAAAAAAGAGAAAACATAAATAATCAACAATACCAGGAATAAGAGAGGTTATACTGCTCGAGATTCTATAAATATTAGAAAGATATTGGCCGGGCGCGGTGGTTCACGTCTGTAATCATAGCTCTCTGGAAGGCCGAGGCAGGTGGATTGTTTGAGCTCAGGAGTTCGAGACCAGCCCGAGCAAGAGCAAGACCCCGCCTCTACCAAAAATAGAAAGAAATTAATTGACAACTAAAAACAAAAACATATATGGAAAAAATTAGCCAGGCATAGTGGTGCATGCCTGTAGTCCCAGCTATTCGGGAGGCTGAGGCAGAAGGATTGCTCGAGCCCAGGAGTTTGAGGTTGCTGTGAGCTAGGCTGATGCCACGGCACTCTGGCCCGGGCAACAGAGTGAGACTCTGCCTCAAAAAAAAAAAAAAAAAAAAATTTTTCTTTCTGCAAGAATAAATTAACCTCAGCTTATTGTAATTTTTTTACTTTAAACTTTTTAACTTTTTGACTCTTTTGTAATAACACTTAGCTTAAAACACAAACACATTATATTGCTGTCCAAAAATATTTTCTTTATATCCTTATTCTTTAAGCTTTTTTCTATTTTTAAAATTTTTTATTTTTTTTAACTTTTTAAATTTTTTTGTCAAAAACACACACATTATTATCCTATGACTACCCCGAGTCAGGATTATCAAGATATCACTAGGCAATAGGAATTTTTCAGCTCCATCATAATCCTATGGGACCACCATCACGCAAGCAGTCCATCACTGACTAAAACTTCATTATGCAGTGCCTGACTGTATTTAACTATTTAACAGTATACTGTTTCTTTCCTTCTAAAACATTCTTTTCCCTTAGTTCCATGATACCATTCTTTACTGATTTTCCTCTCAGTTCTCCAGCCATTTCTTTTTCACTTTCTTTTGGGGCCTTCATTTTCCTTCTAAACACTCCATCCATACATGCTGATATTCCTTTCTCCCTGGTTGTCTTCTGACTCTGAACCAGTGGTTCTCAACGGAGGGTAATTTTGCTCCACCCTCATCCAGAATATTTAGCAATGCCTGAAGACACTGGTTGTCACATGAAAGGAGTTCTGCTGGCATCTAGTGGATAGAGGCCAGAGATACTGCTAACATAATACAACGTACAGGACGGACCTCCACAACAAAGAATTAGCCAACCCAAAATATCAATAATGTCAAGGCTTAGAAGCCCTGCCCTATACACTCTCTCTCTCAGCAATCTGGTCCATTCCCATGGCTTTAATTACTAAGTGCTGCTATCTCAAGTCCACATCCTGTTCCTAACCTCCAAACATGTACATAGGTGGGTGGAGGTGCAAACTGTCCACTGAGGTCCACCTTCCTTTTTTCCATATTAATGGCACCCAAACAGATTATATATTTTAGGCTCTTTCACAGTCGGGTGTAACCATGTCTAAGATCTTACCAATGCAGTGTTAACAAAAGTGATGTGTACCCAACTCTGAGTCTTAGGAAAATAAGTGTGCCTCCTCCATGCCCTCTCTTTGCCCTTAACCTCCTGCCATAACCTGGGCATCAGAAGAGACCAGATTGAACCATGCAAACAACAAAACCCTAAGAGCAGTTTCTCAAACAGTAATGTATATACATTTCACTTGGTGAATTTCATTAAAATGCAGATTTTGCTTCTGTATGTCTGGACTAGGACCTCAGATCCTGCATTTCTAATGAGCTACTAATTGCCAATGCTGCTGCTCTATACACTTTTGGGAGACAATTCTCAAGAGGTCTCTCACATTTCTACACCATCTTGCAAATGAGACAGTGACTATCTTTAGCTTTGGGCTATCTTTTCAAGGATGTCTATGTAGTAAACAGCTTTGGAAGACAGAGATGGTATCTCCTACAAAAGGGAGGCATATTTGCTAATTATAAAATATTCAGGTTCCTTAAGCACAGGAGTCCTCTTCTCTAATGCAATCCACAGCACAATGTCCTATAGGAATTGTGACTGGGGTCACTGATACAGCTGATATTCTGGCTACTGCTGTAATAAACTGTCCTTCATCTCTCACCCAAGAGACATGTCTTCTCCAAGAACCCATGAAACTATAGCGGGCTAACTTTTTGACTTGCAAGTAGGTTATAATCTCAGATCCCCTTCAGTTCTTGACACAGACTATACTAGCATAGCTGGGCCTTAGATTGTAAAGTTTGCTTGTTTGCTGAACTACTACAATTAAAAAATAAAACACATGCATGAAGGGAAGTATAACTCAACAGAAATCAATCAGAGGGCGAGGAGAGAGGAGGGGATGGAAACCTGTGTAACAGGTACAATGAACACTATGTGGGCCATGGGCACACTTACAACTCTGACTCAAGCATCATAAAAGTGATACTTGTAACCAAAATCATTTGTACCCCCATAATACTTTGAAATTTTTTTTTTAAAGTATCTTGTTTGAGCCATTGCATTTCAAGGTGACTTTTTTCCTTTTCTTTTTCTTTTTTTCGAGACAAGGTCTCACTCTATTGCCCAAGCTAGACTGCAGTGGATCATCATAGCTCACTGCAACCTCCAATTCCCAGGCTCAAATGATCCTCCTGCCTCAGCCTCCCGAGTATCTAGGACTAGAGGCATGTGTCACTCACCATACCTGTGCTATGTTGCTCAGGCTAGTCTTGAACTCCTGGCCTCAAGCGATCCTCTTGCCTCAGCCTCCCAAAGTGCCAAGATTACAGGTATGAGCCACCATACCAGGCTTTCTGTTTTTGTTTTCATTGTTTCTTTTTTCTTGAACAACGATCTAGGCTTCACTTTAATACAATCCCAACTGCCTATGCTAGTCCGTTTGGACTTACGTATCCCACAGGCACCTTAAATTTAAACTTCTCCATCCCCCATAAAAAATCTGCTCTTTCCGTATGTTCTCTATTTCAGTGATTGGAATAATCAATGACCTAGCTCCCCAGTTATCCGTAAACTCTGCATCTTTCACTCCCCACATCAACAAGTCCCCAAGATCCTACCTCTTAAACGTCAGTAGGATTTACCCATTTTTCTCCAACTCCACTACCACTGACTTTACAGCAGGTCACTGCCCCGTTTTTCCTGGATCATTTTAACTGCATGCTAACATTTTAACTGCCTTCTCATATCCCAGTCTCATTTCCCTCAAGTTCTTTCTTCAAACTGCAAGCAGAATGGGATTCCTAAAATTCAAATCTGATTTCACTCCCTTGTTTAAAACCCTCTATGGTTTCCACCATGCGCTAAGATATCAAGATAATGTCTATATTATTAACGTGATATACAAGGTCCTTGCTTACCTTTCCAATCTCATCTAAAGTCCTGTCCCACCATACTCCCTAAATATCAGTCTCATGAAATATTCCCCAAAAGTGACATTTCTCCATTAACTCCATGCCTCTCTGCCTACCTAGAACACTTATGCTGATGGCTACCTAAAACACTCTTCCTTCCCCTGTCACCTGCCTATCTATCACTTCAGGTCTTGGTTTGGATACTATTTCCTACAGGAAGCCATCCTTAGCTACATCTCCTCTCTCTAACTGGATTATTTCTATTTAGTATTGTGTCACACTATTTTACCCATCTACTTCAGGCATGAGATTCACACTTTGAAATAAAAAACTGTCTTATTCAGCAACTATCACATTATTTGGCACCTTGTTAGTACTCAATAAATACAGTAAATGGGCCGGGCGCAGTGGCTCACGCCTGTAATCCTAGCTCTCTGGAAGGCCGAGACGGGCGGATTGTTTGAGCTCAGGAGTTCGAGACCAGCCTGAGCAAGAGCGAGACCCCGTCTCTACTAAAATTAGAAAGAAATTAATTGGACAACTAAAAATATATAGAAAAAATTAGCCGGGCATGGTGGCGCATGCCTGT
>CAUYSK010094057.1:0-10435 GCA_963575035.1 Avahi laniger | reverse complement strand
TTGCGTGGTGCACATTGCACTCTTTGTGTACGCATATACCCGTCCCCTCCTCCCTCCTCCCCCCTCCCCCCTGCCCAATATCTAATAGATGTAATTCTTATATATGCACTTATGTGTTGATCCGTTAATACCAATTTGATGGTGAGTCACGCATCTGTTCTTTAAGAGCGTGTTACATGGACCCTACTTGATTGTTTGAGATCCAGCCATTGAATTTTCTGAAAGTAAATCCTAGAAATGGAAATTCATGCTTGTTATCTTGCCCAAACATTTTAATATCTGAGCAGCCTCGATCGAGCCAGGGATTGAGAACCCTGCCTACCGTAGCCGCAGCGATCTTTCTCTTAAAAGCTGAAAACCTTCAGCTGAGGGTTAGAAAAGCAATAATTTAAACACGCAGAGAAAATTCCTAGCTGCAAGAAATGGAAAAAAAAAGAAAAAGAAGAAGGCTCCAAGTGAATTTACAAAATTTATATTTGTATGAAATTTCTTTGAACAATTATTTGACAGTGAATGTATTTTTCTAGTTATGTTTCAAGATCTGAATTTCTCAGTCACCCTTAGCATGTGTGAATTGTGCGAATAGTTCTCAGGAAAGATGACTAATTTGGGAATCCATGCTTTAAGGTTGATTTTCTGTGTTGGTCATCTGAAGTAAAGCTGCTTTACTTTAGATACTTTACGTGACTTTATGTCAAGCAAACCTTGGGTAAAGTTTCTCAGGAGTGTCTCTAAAAACATTATTCATAATTAAAAGACGATTCATAGAAATTGCCAGAAAAAATGTGGCACATTATGTTCTAACATGTTTTTTAGACCATGTGGACTAAATAAAATCGTTACGGTCTGGTTGAGTAATACTTCCTCCCAGCCTTCCTCTGATACAGCTTCATGGATTTCAGAACAGCCTGTATGACATGAGCCAGAAGACACCTGTGCTTTCTACAGGTATTTTCTCCATTGATAACGCTAGTTACAGATCCATTCTTTAAAAGGCTCCTGAATAGTGTAGTTCAAGAGATGGGTAAGGTAGCACTAAAAGTAATATCTTTAACAGCCTTAGAATTTTTTAAAGGGAAAGAAAGACTGTTAGGAAACCTCATGTAATATAGTCTGAAAGATAGAATGAACCCATTGAAACATAGACTCACCTCCTACAGACCAGCTGATGTGTCATTTTTTTTTTTTTGGCACCTTAGTGTTGAAATTCCCAAGAGCAACCACCCTGCTACTAAATTTTGTTCTGCAGGGAAAAGCAGTACATGGAGGTCCCAAGGTATTAGCAGTACCAAACCACTCAACTGGTAGTTTTGCCAGTATAAACCTCTTCCTGGTAGAGAAGTAGGGCAAAGCTTATAGAGGCTAGTTAGTGGCCTGAGTGGTTAGGGCAGCTTCCAAAGGCATCGGGTTTGCAGTCTAACTTGTCTGGGCATTGGTGGGCTGGGACAGTATACAAGGGCTGTCCAGAGAGTATCAGGCCACGTAACTGTTCTTATTAACAATGGCTGGACGCTTTCTGGACAGCTCTCATATGTTAATGGCTAATATTTGTGTAGAGAATCAGCATTTACTAGGGTAGTTAATTTATTAAATAATCCAAACTGAAGCATCTGCACTTGCTAAAAATCACTCCCATTTGCCTACCTAAAAGAATACATGCAATCTCCAGCCCTGCGCACAGTCGCTTGGAGGGATGACTTATGACTTACCAGACCATTTTGGTCCTCTTCATAGTCCATGCAGTTATGGGCATGTGTGGTGACTCACCCACCTGGCATGAGAAGGTGGCTAAAGCACATGGAGGCCCGCATGTCCCAGGCACTCATTTTCATGTGCACTTTGGAGCTGGAGTAACTTAGAAGCAGCCTGTATTTTATGCAGCAAAAGAAATGCAGTTCTTTGGACTGGAGCATCGTCACGCACTCCTGCTTGCACACACGCTATTGCTCATTCCAGAAACATTCATCAAGTGGCCATGGCGTGCCAGGCACCAAGCCAGGCATTTGAGTGATAAAAGCGAGTTCCTGCCATTGAGGCGTCCTTAGTCCTGACAATGAATTTAACTGAATCTGGCCTGCTTGTGTACACCAAGGGCCTTAGAAACATTTGCAGCTTTCACACCAGTATGTAAATCTATTTCTGGTTATTTCTCCTGTGGAAATAATTTCTAATACCAAAAAAAGTCTTTTTGCATGGGAATTTGCATAACGATTCAAGCTTTGGTTTCAAATCTAGATTCGACTTCTCTTTAACCCTCTGCTTTGATATCTGTACAATGAGGTAATGGTTACCTCATAAGGAGTTGTGAGTCTTACCTAAAAAATTATTGAAAAATATAATGAAAATAAAAGGGCCTAGCACACTGCCTGGGAGAAGGAAGTATTCAATAAATTGTAGTTGTTATTATTGGCATTATCATCACAATATTATTTATAATATTAAGCTTTGAAATGTTAGCATTCATAATATTAAAACTCTGGAAACACACTGTCCTAAATGGGTATGTGGGATGATTAATTAAATGATACATATTTTTTTCAATGAAAAATTATGCAACTATTTTTTAAAAATTTTAAGTTTGTAAAACATGGTATGGTAAATGCTTTTCAGTATATTAATACAATCATATTTCCCAGACTCCCTTGCAGCTAGGGTTCCTGACATGAATTAAGTGTGAGCAATTGGATGCACTTATTCTAGAAGTGAGGTAGAAGCCACTTTTGCTTCCTGTGTGGTTTCTGCTAGTAGACACAATCAGTGCATATCTTTTTTGGACACATGTGTGTGTGTATGTATGTGTATGTGTGTGTGTGTGCGTGGCAACATTAGTAGAGGTGCCAATGGCATTGCTCTGAAGCCAACAGTTCTAGTTGTGTTTTTCAGATTGCTGGATCACAGCTAACAAGGGCATTGCTGCATTCACTATCACAGTGGCAGCTTCCTGATCTGTTATTGTTGGCTGTGGCAGTGCCAGCAGCTGCCCTGGCCAACCAGTTCCGTTATCCATTCCTGGTGAACCAGTCTAAATTCACTACCCCGTCCTTCCAGCAATTTTGTAAGTACCGAAGTTCCTCTGTTAAATCTCTTTCTGCTTCAAATAGCTCAGGTAATTTTTGTTAACTAAATCCTGAGTGATATATGTTGGAAATCATGCCAATCCTATAAAACTCTGCGTATTGCATGATCATAATTAAGTAAAACAACAATATACTATATAGAGAAAAGTACCAGATGGGTATTTCTCAAAATGTTGATTATGAATATCTTTGGGTAGTAAAACTATGAATGATCTTTCAATTTATTTTATATTGTCCCTACTGTTTTCTTTTAAAAATACAGCTGTCTCAAGATATAATCACTGTCATAGTCCATTTTCTGTTGTTATAACTGAATACCTGAGACCGGGGAACTTATAAAGAAAAGAGGTTTGTTTCTTACAGTTCTGGAGGCTGGGAAGCCCAAGAGTGGGTGGCTGCACCTGGGCAGCTTCTGGTGAGGGCCTCCTGCTGTATCATAACACGGAAGGGGGCATCATAGGACGAGAGGGGAGCACTAAGAGCCAAATGGCTTTTATAACAGCCCTATTCTCGTGATAACTAACCCGCTCCTGAGATAACACATTAATCCATTAATCCATGGTGGCAGAGCCTTCATGGCCCAATCACCTCTTAAAGGTCCCACTGCTTCATACTGTTACACTGGGGATTACGTTTCAACCGAGTTTCAGAGGAGACAAACACTCAAACTGTAACAATCACATACCATACAATTTACTCATTTAAAGTGCACAATTCAGTTGTTTTTAGTATATTCACAGATATGTGAAATCATCACTACAGTCAATTTTAGAACATTTTCATCACCTGAAAAATCTATTAACTCCCATATCCCTCACCCTCACCACCAGCCCAAACCAATCACTAATCTGCTTTGTCTCTACAGATTTCCCTGTTCTGCATTTTCATAGAAATGGAATCATGTAGTATGTGGTCTGTTGTGTCTGGCTTGTTTCACTCAGCATAATGTTTTCAAGTCCATTCCTGCTGTGGCATGTGTCAGAATTTCATTCCCTTTTTTGGGCTGATTAACCTTCTATTGGATAGATAGACCACATTTTGTTTATTCATTCATCTGTGGATTGACATTTGGGTGGTGTCTTAACCTTTTTGGCTATTATGAATGATGCAGTTATATCCCCTAAACTTTTATTGCCCATGTAGTAATTTTAGGATAAATATTTAATAAATTTTCTAATGTAAAGAAAATCTGGCCTGGTTAGCTAGTACATTGAGAGGAGGCCAAGATTGTAGATTTCACCTGGGCACCACTGGGCAGTTAGCTCAGTACATGAAAGTCCAAGCAAGATGTGCAGACTCTGTCTGTAACCCAACAGCCAATGGACGAGTCTGTAAGTGGTGCTCTTGGTTACCAGAAGGAGGGAACCAGAGACTATAAACCCATCTCCATGGCTTAGCAGACAGCTCTGAAGCTAGGCAGGACTGATTGTAGTAACGTAACAGAAGTGTGATTTGGCTTTTGGTATTTTCACATTAAACTGTCTGCCTACTGGAGTGCTGGGAATGTTCTATGTCTTGATCTGGGTGGTGGTTACATGGGATTCATGTGAAAAACTCACACTGTACACTTAAGATTTATGTATGTTATTATATTTAACTATATAAAAGTTATACTCTGATTAATGAAAAGAAGAAATGATAGCCATGTGGTTTCCTGAGACCTTCCTTTCACTCTCCCATTCCACCTGCTTCTTCCTTTCTGACCATTTCTAAATGACCATAGGCTCAAACCACACAGAAAGGGAGAAAGCTGGGAATTTAATCCAGCTCTTACTGACTAGGTGTGGAGTGCCGCTTTCACTAGGAACTTTTTCAGTGCCTAGAATTTATGTGATTTTCAAGACTTGGCCCCAACCCTTGTGGCCAGGGAGTACTAGGGCTGGTCTAGAAGGCCAGGTCTCCTGGCTCAGGCACGTGCGTTTGTCCCTCTTGTGCACTTCTTTACTCCCAGCACCCAGCAGTGTACCAGGCACACAGTAGATGACCAAGAGATATTTGTTGACTGAATGTGACAAGAGTGGGATTATCACAAAGGCCAGGCAGGCTGCCCAAGTGGCAATTTGCTGCAAAAACCAAGGCAAGAAACTCAATTCTTTTTCTCCTCCCAGGGCACCATGGGTGGATGTTGGTCTGTCACAAGAGCATGGAAAATTTCCACTGGAGATATCAGAACTCCCTGGCAACTCCTGTGAGGTGTTAATTTTAGCTTTCAATGACCGATGCCCTTGTATAATTTAATGGGTCAGGTGGAGCATGAACCAAAGCCAACGGTTACACACTCAGAGAGCTTTCCTTTCCTGCAGAGACTCGCTCCTTACACGTTGACTCGGAGAGAATTTCTGCTATGTGAGCCTAGTCTGAAAATTCTGAACTACTCTTAAAAATATTAGTCATCTGTCCTATCAATCAGCTTTCCCCGGAGTTCATGCATTAAACATGATTGTGACTCACAAATGCTAACAGGCTGTAGCAGTAACGATAAAATAAACACAATCCTTGCATGGCCCTAGATATTCTGAGCTGAAAGATACATAAGTGGAATATCAATTACTGGAATTAAGGAAATGTATATTCACAGGGGTTTCCATGTTTTTTCCAGTTTTCCTTTTTGTATCTGAGTAGGGAATGAAGCTCCATGTTGAACATGTATGAAATGCTGGAAATATAACATTGGCATTACATCTAAGGGTAAATAGTTAACAAGAGAAAATTTCTTCCTATACAAGTATTCTGACTAATATAAGTATAAAAGAAGGGCTGGTAGAATTAGGATAAAGCATTTTGTAAACCTCTGGTGAAATTATGGACCTCAGCAATGATCAGCTCATCACCGATGGCTGCTAACAGGGAGAGGAGTGGAAAGGGAGAGAGAGGGAGATGTCTCTAGAGTGATTCAGAGATCTCACGTACCTCCTAACAGAGTATATACCCCTTATAAAATAGTCTTGCTGAAAACATCAACTCTGAATCTGATTCAGTCTCTAGCTAGACATTCTAACTACCATTTTCCAGGAAATCCAGGGATGGAGAAATATGGGAATCAGGGGTGCTACCAGCAAATCTAGAATGTGGGAAATTGTAGGAAAGACAGCTGAGTTTTTGACAAATAAATGGCAAGGGGAAAAAAGTGGGAAGGAAGGGAACGTGTAGATGAAAAGACAGGTTATCAACCACATGCAAAGTGGGGACCTCGTTTCATCTTAATTGAGGCACAGGTATAAGGAAATCAGGGAGATATGAAGACTGACTGGATATTTCATGCTATCCAAGCTTAGTGTCAATTTTGTAGGTGTGATGGACGGTTATGTTGTAGTTATTTGAAGTATTTTAAGAAAAAAGTCCTTATCTTTTAGAAATACATACCAAACTATTTACAAATGAAAAAATGTATTTAAAATAGAGTGTAAGTCAGGGTCTTATAAGAGTTTTTAGTTCTCCAAGGATAACCCCTTGAATTGGACAGATGTGCATCTATTGTTCAGCATTCTCCCAACTCACCCTGGTGCTCGCTTGTAGGAGTGCATTGTAGACAAAAGGAGACGTAGATGCAGGGTGGGCTTCTCCAGCCCGTATCCTCTGGCCTCCCCAGGAGGACAGCCTCAGCTGCCAGTCTCCTGTGTCTCCCACCCCTGTCTTGTTAACCCTGCCTTCACCTGGTCCAGGCTATGCCTTGAGGCACAAAGAGGAGCATCGTTTTTAGGGCTCAGTGCAAAATAAAAATGTGAAGCCCTTGTTCAAAAAGCAGGGAAAAGGTGACATTGACGTTGCTAAAATTTAAAAAATTAAAATGTTTTCCTTTGTTCTTGCTTCTCTGGTCTGTCTCTTGACTTGCCATGGTGGGAACTGGTGATTCTTTTGTTTTACTATTTAATGTCACTTTCCCTTCAGCATGAGGATGCTTTCATGGCAGATACAGACCCTCACAGGTGCCCAAGCGCCCCACCGTGCAACTCTGTGCGCCCACGTGCAGCCCACCAGCTGCCAGGCTCCTCGTCCTGCCAGCCACCAGCCTGATGCCCTGAGCCTGGCCAGAGGCGGCTAAATCAAGCCAGGCCCCTGTCCTTCTCATGAGCTTGCTGTCTCAGCCCTCAGCGGATGGGCTTCCCCCAGAGGATTACAGCCCTCTGCCAGGACACACTCGGGACCTGCATCAGGGGTTGGTGACAGCCTCACTTCTGCCAGGTTGCCCAAAGAACATGCATGCTGCCTGCAAAGAATTACAATTTAATTTTATCCTTTATAATCCTTTATATCTCTTATTTTATTTGTTTACTGTTTTAGTGCCCTGACTAGAACTTTCACTGCAATTTTGAATAGAAGTGGTAAGAGTAGACATCCTTTCCTCATTCGTGGTCTCAAGCAGAAAGGTTTCGATATTCACCATAAACTGTGATGTTTGCAGCAGGGTTTTTTGTAGATATGCCTTCCCCCCTCCTCACCCCCACCAAGAAGTTTCCTTTGTATTCCAGTATCTTCCGGCTTCTGTTGTTCCTGTTGAAAAGTCAGTTGTCAGTTTTATTTTTGCTTCTTTGAATGTAATGGTTTCTTTCTTTCTTTTCTTTAGCTATTTTTAAGATTTTTTTGGGTACTACATGGTGATTATAGTTAATCATACTGTATTGTTTACTTGAAAGTTGTGAACAGAGTAGATTTCAAGGGTCCTCACCACACACACAAACACATACACACACACACAAATGATAACCAATTGTGATGACAATTTGATTGTGGTAATCGTTTCACAAAGTATACGAAAGTCTGGGGTATGCACCAGGGTTTCTCCTCTCTGGTAGGCTCTGAATTATGACTTTTACCTCTTCAACACCGTGAGATTTATATTAGTTTCCTGGGGTGACATAAACAAATTACCACAAATTGGATGGTTTAAAAAAATAAATTTATTCTCCGACATTTCTGGAGGCTGGAAGTCTGAAACTGAGGTGTCGGCAGGGCCACGCTTCCCTGAGGTGCTAGGGAGGATCCTTCCTGCCTCTCCCAGCCTGGCGCCCGGGAATTCCTTGGCTTGTGGCTGCATCCCTCTCTTCTCTGCCTCCACGGTCCCACGGCCTCCCCCTCTGTGTGTTTCTGTGTCATCACCTCTCCTCATAAGGACATCAGTCACTGGATTCAGAGACCACCCTCAAACTGGGATGAGTTCATCTCAGGACAATTGCTTACTCCATGTCCAAATAGGATCACTTCCTGAGGTTCTGGGAAGACGTGAATGTCAGGGGGACACTATTCAACTCAATAAGACTATTGAAAATGCTGCGCTGATTTGTAACTGCTTTACCGCAACTATTTGTTTTTCAGCTCTGGGTGGGAAACACCTCAAGCAAAAGCCACAGGGAATGTGAAGCTCATATCTCTGTAGTCCCCCACCCTCTCCCCCCGGAATATTTGTTCCTCAAGTCCTGGCTGCCTTGGTCATCCTAAATTTAGTCTTTTTCCTTCTGAGCCTACCAATGAGACTGACGCAAGTTCCAGGCTGCTGCTTTTATTCACCACCCACGGCCTGAGCTTCAAACTGGCAAATGCTCCAAGGGAAAAGCAGAGGCTAAGTGGGGCTCACTCCAGTGTTTCCCTCGGGACCCCAGGATCTCCCCAGGATTAAATCCAGGATGTGCTGTTTGTTCTTGGATGTGCTCAGACAGCTGTCTTTTGTATTTCATCCAACTTTTATAGTCGTGCCTAGTACAAAGTTAGCTCCGATACTTGTTCGTAGACAGAAATAGAAGTCTCATATGGCATTTGTTTTATTCTAGGCTCATGTCTCCAGACCACAGTTAACATCTCAGGTGCATTGCTTTTGGAAACCCAGTTACTGGGGGCTGTGCCATTTAGGTTTTTCCCCTCCTTTTTACTGTGTTTAGAGAGAGGGATGTGTCTACAAGCCTGCCTTTGTTCTCTCTCTACATGGCCTCTTGGAGCGAGGATCCTTCTGAAATCTAAAGAAAGAAAGGATGAGATAGATCTTGGGAAATAGTGGGACATGGCAGAGCTCCGTGGGGATCTTGTCACCTTCTTCTTGTATAGGATCCTTAACAAAATCTGCGTAACAGGCGTATAAAAGGACAAACTGCACAAATAAGCCACACAATATTACCTTTGCGTGCTGAGATCTGAGATTGGCGCAAGGGAGGAGTTATGTTTATAGGAGTATGTTTCTCAAAGTGCACTTTTTAATAAAGTGGTGTGGATGCTACTACCTTATACAGTCCTCAAAACCTATGGTGTAGGTACTATTATTAGTCCATTGTACAGATGAAGAAGGTGAGGAAGTTGATTAACCTGCAGTCTACCCCTCGGTAGGTACTCTTTAACCTGTTACATTGTCTTTGAGTTCATTCATTCCTTTAGTAAAACCACATTTTCAGCCATAAAATGCAAACTTTTGAAAAAATGGACTTTTAATAAAATGAATGAGCCTTTTTGTAACTTTTTATATAATTCCCAAGTTACAGAAGTGTTGCAAGAATAGTACAAGGAACTCTCATACAGCCCCTACCTCAATTCACATATTCTCTACATTTCCTCCTTTTTGATGTTCATTTTCTCTCTCTCTCTCTGATTCATTTGAAAATAAGTTGGAGATATCCTTTAACTATTACCCTCAAATACCTCAGCGTGTATTTTCTGAGAACAGGAATACTCTCAACATAACCTCGACGCAGTTATTAAAATAGGAGGATTTACTGTTGAAACACTGCTATTATTTAATCCAGAATTTATATTCCGAGTTCATTACTTTCCCCAATAACGTCCTTTACAACTTTCCCCCCGACCCAGGATCCAGTCCAGGATCACGCATTGCATGTAGTTGTCATGTCCCATTAGGTCCCTTTAATGTGGAGCAGCGCCCCGGCCGTGCTGTCTGTGCTCCTCGTGATTAGATCCCGGTGACGCAGCGTCAGCCACCGCGCCGTGCTCTTCTCATCGCGTCCTGTCACGTGGCACATGATTTTCATTTGCCCTGTTACTCTTGATGTTAAATTTCATCATTCGATTAAGGTGGTATCTGTCAGGCTTCCCCACTGTAAATTTGCTCCAATTCCCTTTGTAATTAATAAGGATTTTTTGTGGGGGACTTTGAGCCCATTTAAACATCATTCCCCATCAAACCCCACTGGGGCTCTGACGCCTCGTGCCTCCTATGTACGTGTTAGCGTGCTCTCTCCCTCAGTCTCTCTCAAGAAGTCTCTCTCGGGCCGGGCGCGGTGGCTCACGCCTGTAATCCTAGCACTCTGGGAGGCCGAGGCGGGCGGATTGTTTGAGCTCAGGAGTTCGAAACCAGCCTGAGCAAGAGCGAGACCCCGTCTCTACCAAAAATAGAAAGAAATTAGCCGGACAACTAAAAA
>CAUYSK010094053.1:0-25602 GCA_963575035.1 Avahi laniger | reverse complement strand
AGCACTCTGGGAGGCCGAGGCGGGCAGATTGTTTGAGCTCAGGAGTTTGAAACCAGCCTGAGCAAGAGCGAGACCCCGTCTCTACTAAAAATAGAAAGAAATTAATCAGACAACTAAAAATATATAGAAAAAATTAGCCAGACATGGTGGCACATGCCTGTAGTCCCAGCTATTCGGGAGGCTGAGGCAGAAGGATCGCTTGAGCCCAGGAGTGTGAGGTTGCCGTGAGCTAGGCTGACGCCATGGCACTCACTCTAGCCCTGGCAAAAAGAGTGAGATTCTGTCTCAAAAAAAAAAAAAAAAAAGAATACTGTGTTCTTGGATCTCACGGAATTCAATGCCATTTTAGAAATGTAGTAATAGAGGAATAAAAGAGACAATTCAGTAACCAGTGAATAGATCTATTAGTGATAGTTAAATTCATGGGAACAGAGGCCATTTCTTTGGGTTGTATTATAATGAGAAAAGAGCAGGAATAGTGGGATTGAAAATTTCTGTGATTTCTTTTTTACCTTGACAGAGAGTGCCAAGATGTGGGGGAAACTTATTTCTATTGTTTTACTGTTGTAAAAAATGATGTTTAATCTTTCAGTGTCTTAGAAAATATTTTTTTATTTTAAGATCATATAAAGGCTTGATTTTTATGTGGATCCAACTGCCTATACCCATCACTAATTCACTTTATTCAAAGAATAGAAATGAATCTAATAGAACATATAGGCTGGCTGAGAGGAATGGGTTTTTTGAATATATATCAAATTTGAAGTAGTTGGCAAGTCATAATTTTGGTGGAATTAGATTTCTGCGTTACCTGGAGTAAGTTGAAATAGTCCATATATATTTGAAGACATTTACAAGAGTTTGCTCATTGAATGATGAAATTAGAATTACAACTCTGGTGGTTATAATTACCAGCTACTTCCAGGGTACTCTCATGTTTTCACATAGTTATAATAAAACTTGAATATTTCCACGCTAGTTTTCATCTTTGAAAAGAGGCCAAGTTTTATAAAATACCCCTTAAATATATTTTTACATCACAGAGACATTGAATATGTGCACCTTTTCCATTATATAAGGGTGTCCTTTGTTTTAAATTGGTTGTCTTAACAGTGACCTAAATTTGAAGCTTATTTGGCATCTGAATTTTTGATTATTTCAAACATGTTTTCTTTATTGCCCAATTGCTGGAAGCAAACATGTACAGTGACCTAATTATGCCAGATGGTATGAAAAGGCCTCGTATGTGAAGTGTTTAGAACATGACACAGAGTTCAGAGTCTAGCTTCCATGTCGAATCCGCCATTTTCTGGTTGCGCAATCATGTGCTCTTTGTTGATCATGGGAACATGCCCCATAATTAGACACAGGCATGACAAGAGGAGACAAAAATAAAAGTGCTTCAAGACTTTCTTATTGCAGATACTTAAAGAGCAGAAAATTTCACATATAAACACCTCAGTTAACTAAGAAGCAGGTTTTCCAGCATTCTGAAAATCCTGAAGTAGATATCAACAGAGGAAGAGAACGGGTTTTTAGTACAGTGTCTAACACAAATAAAGGTGATCAAATAATACACCAACCCACTTTTATAGTTTATAACTATAAAATTACTATAAAAGTTAAGAAGCCATGAGAAACAAACTCTAAGATCTCTAATATATATTCTACAGAAGAAAATAAACTTCATGTGGATTAGAAAGAAAAGAAAGGACCAGTCATTGATGTGAAATCCCAATATCACTGGAAAAATCTCTCTTTCCTTTAATTATTGGCCACATAAATAATAAGCCCTGGGGTAAAATTAAAGTGACACAAGAACTGTTTGGGATTCTCTTATAGGTGCCAGAAGTTATTCCAGCAGTTCTCTTTGGGCAGGAACAATGGAAACAGATTGGACCATTGGAGAAGAAGATTATTTACTTGAGAATAGGTCTCTTTGGGCAGATATATGCACCCCTCCCCCACCCCGCCCATTCTGAAAGGCCAAATAGATGTACTTAACTTTTGTTTAAAATTTTTTTTTAAAAAAAGAATAAACACAATGGAGACATGAGTAGGAAAGTGTGAGGTCATTGAAGTGGAAAGTATTCTGATTACATGGTTAAAATACTCTCTAAAAAAAGTCTCAATAGATCTGTCACAGGACTTTGAAGAAAAATATTTCTTGGTTTCCACTGCACAGAAACCAGTGAGAAACTGGGGAAATAGATGGTATGTCTGCCAATTCCACATGGCAGAGGAAAGGTGCATAGATAGATGGATAGGTATGGATGAGATCTGCTACAGACTTTCATATCTTTTCTTGGTGATGGGAAGTGAATATCTTGCCCAATTAAGGGAGCTGGGACATTGAGTTCTGCTTAGAAACCCACCCTTTAATTTCCACAAAATCTTTTCTGTCCTGACTATATAAAAATATTACTGTGGTGAGGCCTAAAGCTATGAGGAAAAACTAGTCTTCGCCCGACAGAATTAACGCCAGAATCATTGTAACACTTTTCACATTGGTTATTCCCCTGAGTCTATAAACTACATAAATAGATTAGAAGTCTAAAGAAAAAAAATGGTTATAAAACATTGTAGCAAGGACTTTTGACCTCTCAGTTATGCGTTAGCCCTTATGTGGGAAGAACTGAGTCAGCCTGGGTCAGCAGAAGGAACGGGTGGACTGTCGCCCTTTCTCTCTCCCCGTTGCTTGGGACCATGTGCTCTTGGGGGAAGGGTCCTTCTGAGTGAGCTTGGACAAGGGCAGCAGCCTTCATCTTCTTTTGAAGCTGCTGCTGGGCAGTGACTGGGGGAGGTGAGGCTGGAACCACTGGACATCTGCCTTCCCCATGAGCAGAGAGCTCACTTGGGTTGTGTTGATTGCATTTACTGAAGTTTGGCCTCCTTCAGGTGGAATAAGTCATTAACACCAGGCACTTCCTATGCCATCTGGGTTTTTCTTCAGTGTCCCACTCAAGTACTCCTTTGGCATCATCTAAGAAATGTTTAATTGAGTGGTAGTGACTCTGGTTGTCTCTAGTGGCCCTAAAATGGCTGCTTTTTATAGCCATCTTTGCCAAACCCTACCTGTGTTAACAGCAGAAGGTATCACCGAAGCTGTCGTGCGCATCTCAGTGATAGGTGCTAGAACTTTTAAGTGTTTGCTGGTCTCGTTCCAGCAACCTCTGCCAGACTGACTTTGTGTATGAAGTCAAGAAAGATCAGTAAAGACAGGGATTAGATCCAAAGGGGAAAACCACCACATGCGAAAGAGAACATGTCTGCATGTCACTGGGCTTCTGCCAGTGGAGGGGAGAACTGGTCGTTTCATTAATACTTGGATTGAGAATGTGGGGCTGAATCATTAGGATAATCAAAATATAGATTCTTAGAGCCGGAGTAGAGTACTTCAGAGAATGGGTTGGACCTAGACATTAGCCCTCCTACAGTCTTTACCCAGGCAGATGTCTTCTAGGAAGCAAAGAGGCTGTCAGCTTCAAGTGTTCACCCACCCTGACCTGTTTAATAGAGAAGCAAGTCTGTGTTTCCCCATTGGTTCTCCCTGAGCCCCTCCTCTCGGGTGTCTTTTTCATTTTATTGGCAACGAAAATGCCTATGCCATGACATGGAATATCAAACTTCTGTATTTTGTAGCTCTATGGTTCACTAAAATAATATACTTATTAATAATTAGACTCTTGTTTTTACATAGGAATAGGCATTGGTAATAATTATGGAACAGCTCCAAGCAGAAGCATGTTAAGCTACTTCCGCTATTGACAAAGTGGCAAGTCTTTATGGTCATAGTATTTGAAGTCGACAGTTCTAAACATGTTGGAAGTAGTTTTAAGAGATGATGGCTTGAAATGATTGTTGATTTCGGCTCTCTATACAAGAAATGTTTAAAGATTTACAGCTGGTATTTCTAGGATCTGATGTTGTTTGGCTCTATGCGATCCGTTGGAACTGAGATTTGCTACAATGAAGTGGAATCATCTGGTTTACTAAAAAAGAAGTCCCCTGGAATCTGACCCATAAAGTCGTAGTGGTAGAAACATTGCCCCATGTTGAGAGACGACAACAATCTCTCTTTTCCTCTGCCCTGCACGTTCTCCAAGATGACGATAGTACTATTCTTTTCTTTCTTGTTCTTCTATTTTTTCCTCCTTTTCTGTCTCCTTTTGTGTATAAAAGAATTCGTATATAAAATCTATTTTCTATTTCAGCAAGGCTGCTTTATAAGACTGTGAATTTCCTGTAGTGACACTGCCATGGTGCAAACAGTTTGGACCTGGTTTGAGGGAACTGATTCAGAGCCAGTTTATGAGCTGCACAAGAAAATTAGTCTTTCTTTGCTGGTCATCTTCAGCTCACTTGTTTACTATGTTCTTAATCTGAAAGCGTCCAATGATCAATTCAACTCCAGTGAGTGAGGATTTGTCACCACTAAGAATATTTAATGTACGTCTTCAGCCCTGAATAAAATTCTAAAATTCAAACAGAGGAGTTCTAAATATTTTGAGTGAAGCCAGCATTACCTCCAAGATGACCACTTTGCAGAGAACTGCTTGAGAGTGTGCAAGCTCTAACAGAGTTGTTAAGAATATAGTCTTAACATTCTGTGGCTTTGGGGCAAGCCTCTTAATAAGATAATACATTTTTATAAGATCGATAGCTAACAGAGAACTTTCATGCTTATGACCGTATTTGACCTTCAGAACAATCAAGAGAGACAGGAAAAGTAGGTATTCTTGTCTCCCACTCACTTTTGTGAAACTTGAGGCTCAGAGAGGTTGGCACTGGCTTGTGTTGGTATTTCTGACTCCATAGCTCTGTCCATTTTAGCAAACTCACCCTGTCTCTAGCCCTCAGTGTCTTCATTTTTTTAAATAACTAGATTGGCTGAGAAGATTACCAAGCTGCGTTTGAGCCTTGTAATCCTTTGTGACGATTTTGACATCTTTCCTCCTTTCTACAATCTTAGACACCACTGATACTGTTAATGATACATACCTGGAACATACGGACAGAGCAATCTATACAAGCATCAGAGTGACTACGTCTCTCAAATCCAACCTGACTTCTGAGACTCCTTTCAACTGTCAGTTCCTCCAAAAAGCTTTCTAGAATTTCTTCAACCCACATTGTTCTCTCTTGCTTGAATTCTTATTGGACTTAGAATCAAATCAGGCAATTCTGAATTTAAATATTATAAAGTTGTTGCTTTTGTGCCTCTTTTGTCTTCTCCACCAGCTTGTGCTTTTCATGAGGGCAGGACCATTATGAATTGAGCTCAGTACCGGACACAGATGAATCATTGGTAAATACATCCTTATTAGTCGGTTAGCCTAGGTTGTGCTTCAGTAACAAATCGACGTAACAAATGTTTACATTCCACGTGTACTAGACATCTGATGGGTAAGCAAACAGCTCTGTTCTACATGTTCTTCGGGACTTGGGCCAACAGTGGTTCTGTCACGTTACTGCTGTGCTATTCAGGATACATGGCCGTCTCGATTCCTACAGAAGGGGAATTTTTGTAGAGTGGTGCTGCAAGGACATTCATTACCTTTTCCATAGCCTGCTATTCAGAACGAGTCACAGGGCCTGCCTGTTAGCGCTATGGACTGAATTGTGTCCTTCTCCCCTCCCCAAATTCCTATGTCGAAGCTCTAACCCCCAATGTGACTGTATTGGATACAGAGCCTAAAAGGAAATAATTAAGTTTAAGTGAGGCTATAAGAGTAGGGCTGGGAGGGGGCTGATGTGATAGGATTAGTGTCCTTAGAGGAAGGTCACTCTCCCCACACACGCACGCAAGAGGTCATGTGAGCATACAGCCAGATGACAGCCGACTACAGGCCAGGAAGAGGGCCCTCACCACACTCGACCATGCTGGTCCCTTGATCTAGGGATTCTAGCCTCCAGAACTGTGAGGAAATAAACATGTATTGTTTAAGCCACCCAGACTGCGGTATTTTGGTATGGCAGCCGTACCTGATGGTCAGGGAGCTGGGGAATGTGGGGAAACAAGTGGTTCTTTGGTGAGCAATGAATGTTCCTACCACAAGTGTCAGGGCAGTGGACAAGACTGCATGGTTGCTGCTCCCAGGGATCTAAATGAACCTGTTAGCATTATTTGTGGTATTCAGTTTTTCTACGCAACTTGCAACCAAACCACAGGTAATTATTAGTTTTGAGTTCTGTGTACTTGGAAAAAACTGAAAGCTTAACCAAATGAGGCATGCATTGCAATTTCACGTACTGCTGTTAGGCCTGAAATGTTTTTGTTCCTTTCATTATCTCTTTATAGACAGCAGTGAAGCTTAATATAGAAAATTTCTGTCTGTGTAGTAGGCATTTATGTTCATCATTTTGGGGGTGATCTGGTTGCTGCAGTAATAGTAACCACTGTATGTCCTCTCAACATAAGTCTTCTTAGACACATCCCTGGTAATGGAACTTGAATGGAACTACTCACTATCTAGTACTAGGATTATGATGTGATTTGTGTTGTTTTGCCCCAAGGAAAAGCTAACAGGAGTTATGATGTCAGAATATCATCATGACAATACTGCACTTAATTTTTCTTTCTGCACATTAAGAAGAGCAAAGACACAACCTAGAAGGCTTAACTGTTGAAATGTTCAAGTCACTGAAGAGGTGAGAAAAATAGGCAGCTCAAATTTGATCATTTCTTTAGAAAATATGTCAAGTAGAATCATAAGTGTCATGCTTAAGAGGTTTTTTTAATCCTTTGTATGTTACTTTAGAAACGGTTTTTGCCCCAGCGTAACTTTTAAAATACCATTTCATAAATGAAAGTAGTTGTCTGGAATTCCTTGAAGCCCATGGTTTGGCTTCAGCAGGTTTTAAACAAATACACTGTCAGAAATCGTTGTGGATACATTTCCAGCAGTTAATGCTCTAGTCACAGTAGATACTTTGTAAAATCAATAGCCTGGACTATCACAGGATTATGGTTGTATCAGATACCCCAAATGCCTAACATTGTTTTAATTAATCTAATAAAAGAAAGCTGGGTGGACTTTAAAACAAAAAAAAAAACTTGCCTGTAAAGAATGTTCTCCTCAAGCCAAAGCAAATTTTTTTTACAAGTTCTTTTAGAAAATCTGGAAGTATTTAAGCGTTTTCCTCTTCTTCTTATGAGACAATGCCTGTTATTCAGCCAGTACTCTATCGTACAGTATTCTTCATGACAATGGCCCTTAGAACAAGTTGATCAAATATGGTGCTCTAGTTGCTTTGGTGATGGGGTTTAAAGATTTGGAACTTTTTTCTTACTGGCACATAGAAAAAAACATGTTTAATGTTCTAGTACAGGGACACTGAAGAGCTCTTATGAGGTTTTCCAGCTTAATTTGGAGCCATAGTTGATCCAGAGGCTAGAAGAACATCATTTTGCTCAGAGAGTGGGCAGGAGTCACTTTGCCCAAGTGCAGATGTGTTTATATTATAGTGGAAAGATTGATAATAGGAGCAAAGGAGCTGAGACAGAAGTTTGGGTTAATCCAGCCCATTACATACAGTCAGTGCTTTCCCTATAAGGGAACTTATTCCAGTTCTTATGAAAAGAAGTTAAAAATTTCCACAAATGGGATTCACATTCATCAAATTTAGAGTACGAAGGCTGTAGCTTTTGTTTCCCAGACTGTAAGGCTTTGTGTCAGAATGTTTGAGTGACATGCTTCTGAATGTGGTGGAGGTAAGGATGCAGCTGCACAGGTGGAATAATTTATGAGACATACCTGTGTAATGTGGCTCGATGGACCGTAATGTGACTTTATGTCAGCTCAATGCACACAAAATCTGCATCTCCATGACTGTCTTGAATAATTTGAGATCTTGCCTATTGATAATCACATATAATTCATTATATTCCAGAAAGGAGCCATTTGAGAACCATTATTATTTTCAGGAATGTAGAGCTGCCTTGCATGTACAAGTTAGCAGGAAAGGGCTGGCATGAGGTAGTGTCAAGAAAAGGCAGCCCTTTTGTTACAACAGTGGGGCCTGTTTGTCATCTGTGACTAATGGATCTTGCTCTTGCTCTGTAAACCTATTTCGCCCTTCCTCAATAAACTGGGGGAAAAAAAAAGATAAGAAAAGGAGGCCCATTGTAGTTATCTCTGATTAAGTTGGTTCAGGTCAGGTTGTGAGGATAGAACTAGACGAGATGCAGCACCATGGAATCTAATGTATCAACCTGGCAGGCAGGAACATCTGAGGAACATCGATCTTCCCAGGGTTGCCCTGACGCAGGAAACCTTTCCACCACAGCTCCCTGGCTGCCCCCAGTCCTGCACTGGAACCTTCATAAAATCATGGAATTTGGGCACATAAATGAATATTAGCAATTTTACTGATGAGCACACTAACATCCAAAGAGGTAAATTAATTTGCTTAACATCCTGCACTGAGTTTCTGGCAGGTAGAAACTAAAACTGAGACTTTCTGGTGCCTTTTCCAGGGTTCTTTCTACTAGTCCACGCTGGCTCTTAGGCCATCTCTTCTGGGGATGGAAGACTCACAAGGAAACATTGCTATCTAACCCTGAAAGGACAGATCTGTGTCCGGGACCTGTCTTAGTTAGGGAGTCCCATGTTCTGTGCTGCTTTATGATTGGGTCGTGGATGCTTGGGGGGAGGGGAGGCACCGTGGGCTCCACTGCTTTCGCTTCATGGTCTTGATCCTCTCGCACCAAAATATGGCACTGTGATAGGACTGATCTTGATGTCCCCAAAGTGAAATCATCTGCTGCTTGAACATTGATGTTAATGGGTAGAAGTAGTGTGATTCCGTGACACCACGTTGTGCTTTTGAGCAGAATTAAAATGAAATTCATAAAATTACATACCTTCCAACAGCATGTATTCACTAAGCATTTGTTTACTAGCCAGAATGCTTTTGAGAAAACTTGAATGTTTTAAGCAAGATCTTAAGAATATCTTTTTCTTTTATTTCTATGTTTAACTTAAATATATATTTTTATGCATCTCTTCTCTGTAAGTTGAATCTGGGACATTGTATATTAATTAATTGTTAGATTACTTGTTACTTTGTTAAGTAAGCCCAGGTTTTTAAAGGAGGGGCTTGGGAGAAGGGGTCTAATACTGCCTGAGAGCCCAGTGAGTGCTGGCCACATGGCTGTCTCATGTGGAATCTGTCTCCCATGCATTGTCTCTGTCCTCTCAAGAGCTCCGTGTAAGTGGATGTTTTCATTTCCATTTTATAGAGGAGGAAGTAGGCAGAGAGAGATTGCGAGTTTTGCCCGTGGTCACGTAGGCAGTAATTGGAAAAGTGAGGATGTGAACCATATTTGTCTACCTTCAAAATCTGTGCCTGGCCATTGACTCAGTTATGGGTCATCCTTACGCTACTTTTCTCTGGGCCTATGTGGAATATGATAATGTAGAAGATACATTTTCCATATAATGTGATGATGCTGTGGGACTTGTCAGTATCTTGGAGTTTGCTTTGTGTTAGGATGCTTCTTTACTATGGCTGGAGAACTCTTGTTGAGAAAAGAGACCATTTGTGCTGAACTTTTAAAAAAATTTATTTTTATTTATTTACTTTTTTAGAGACAGGTCTTCCTCTGTCACAGTGTGGTGGCCCAGTCATAGCTCACTGTAACCTCAAACTCCTGGACTCAAGAGATCCTCCTGCGTCAGCCTCCTGAGTAGCTAGGACTACAGGCACGTGCCACCATGCTTAGCTGATTTTTTTAATTTAATTTTTTGTAGAGGTGGGGTCTTGCTATGTCACCCAGGCTGGTCTTGAACTCCTGGCCTCAAGTGATCTTCCCACCTCAGCCTCCCAAAGTAGCTGAGATTTACAGGTGTGAGCCACTGCACCTGGTCCATTTGTGCTGAACTTTAAAACTCCCTTCTGCTATTTGTTTGAGGAAAAGTATAGCCAACAAGCCTTTAATCATCTCATTTTATTTTTTCTTTGTCCTCTGATTATTCCCGATCATGTTTACCTTAAATATAATTTCTTCCCTTTTTTCCTGTAAATGATATACTTTATCCTGGTAATTCCTTTTTACATTTGAGGAAAAATAGTATGCCTTTATAAAAACATTTAATTTCTTTCTCCTCTTCATCAATATTTCTGCATTTACCATTGTTTAAAAGATGCCAATTGTTTAACAGGAAGCAATCCAAAACTTTTTTGCTTTTGGAAAAGAAACTGTGATGCTTCCTTTTCCCCATCTCCAGGTTGATTTTTATATCCAACTATAAATCTGATCCCAAATTTGGAAAACGCTTCATGGCTTGGCTCCGTCTCTTTCTGACTTTCCACACCCACTCTCTTTGTTCCTTCATAGTTGGCCTGCCTCTGTCTGTTCTTGCCCTCCCCTGCATCTTCTCCTCCATCTTTTCCCAGTTGGTGGTTGCTCTTGTGCTTAGCTAAACCTGTTCCATTTCTTTGGAATCTCTCTCCCCAGTAGATCCATTGAGTCGTTTCCTTGTTTCAACTCTTGCCTGAACAGTCCTCCTTACTCTTGCAAGAGCTACAATGAGTCAGACTTCTATTTTATTTCATGTTTTCCCTCAGTACAATCTCTAGGAGTATTTTTAAAAATCTATTACTTTAACATTTCAAGTTTTGTTTATTCGCTCCTTTGGCTCAATGCCTTATTCTATCTTGAGAAAATGCTCTTTATTCAAACTTAAAATACTGTGTATTTCCTTGTGTAATGGTCCTTGATAACAAAAGAAAATGAGTTACATACGTGTGATGAGGATAATTCATAAGAGTAATTCAGTATTATCATTTTTAAATGTCTTACAGAGTAAGATTAAAGAGTAGGTCCTTGACATTGTAGCTGCTTTCATGGAGTGGCCTTTTTATAATTAACTATCTGAATGCTTTTAAGAAATGTGTCCTGAGACCTTATCACATGGTCATCACTTTAATGCTGGTTGTAGGTTTTACCTGCCCAGGATACCAGCTGAGGAGGATGACTGGGGCCTGGGATGCAGCCCACGTTCTGCTCAAACTCCATGTCCTGGTGCAGGACACATCCCATAGAGCTGCCCTTTTCCAATCCCCACATGGGGCCTGACGGAGTAATGGCAGCCCTGCTTGGACATGCGTCATTTAACCTCACAACTCCTTGGGTTGGCATTATCGTGCCTTGTCTCTTTGCAGGCTCAGAGAGGCTGGATGATCTGCCAAACATCTCACTTCCGGTGAGAGGGATCTGGGATTTCGATCCGGATCTAAAGACTCCAGCCCAGCATTCCTTCCTTACTGCCACCACTGGGTCCTCCTTCCCCAGAACTCTGCACAGTGCAGCAGATACTCTTGGAACGAGGATACTGTTAGGTACCAGCAACTTTAATGCATGAAAATGAAATCTTATGAAACCATGCTCCAGTGTCTATGACAACCTCTTCAAGTTTTTGTCCCTGAACTCCAGTTTGATAAAAATTGTAAGCTTTGCTTGCCAAATGATAAGTTTTGAACTGTCATTCTTCTCATATATTTATAGGGAGATCTAAAAGTGACTAGGATTACAGCCTCACTTTGAGTATCAGGAAAGTGCTATGGTATTATCTCAAAACTGAGGTTAAATTCTAAAAGTATTTATTCTCAATTAAGTCAAAGTTTAGATAAGTACATTACCCTATAATCTATTAAATTTTGACAACTAGCTTCAAAAATAAAAGATTTTTAAACCATTGCTTATAATAATTTTGTGTTAAAAAGGTTGTAACATGGATATTTGTGGAATAATTGTAATGTTTCTTGAATAGCCTTACCCTCCGAATAATAGTGCTCATACAGAATTACAGACACGAAGGGTTGAAATATTATTTTCATGTAGTTTTCTAGGAATCATGGTCTGTGTACTGGTGAATCAGGACCAGGAGTAGCTCTGCTTGTTTTTCTTCCTTCTGTCTTGTTTGCATAAGTCCTGTAGATGGAGGCTCAGACAGTCGAGCATCTCCATGGATTTGGCCATGAGTGGGAGGAGGAGATAAGACAAAAGGAAGTGATTAGGGGTGCATCTACCCAGACGTGGTCCTAGTGTAGACACGAGAGCAAAGGAATTATTTGAGTTTGGCTCTAGCATATAGTAATTAGTATTTCCCAAATGGAATAATGTAACTGATCACAGAATCTGAAACCTGGGAGAAACTGTAGAAGTCATCTGCTTCATATCCTGGACATTCCTGAGAGATGCTCCTCCAGCTCAGCTTCCAATGAAGATGTCAGCATCTTCCACTGCTGAGGAGCATTAACGGTTGAAAAGATCTTGTACTTAATTAATCGAATCTTCTCTTCCTGAGATTTGTGGCCTTTACTCCTGCTGATACAAGTTGAACATCCCAAATCCAAAAAATCTGAAATCCCAAATACTCCAAAATCTAAAACGTTTTAAGCATCGTGACACTCAAAGGAAATGCACATTGGAACATTTCAGATTTTGGATTTTTGGCTTTGCGATGCTCAACCGGTGAGTATTTGCAAATATTTCCAAATTTGAAAAAATCCAAAATCTGAAACACTTCTGGTTCCAAGCCTTTTGGAAAAGGAACACTTAACCTGTACCTTCATCGTGCAGCGAGCTTCATCTTGCTCACTGTAGCTGAACACTGCCATCATGTCTACACATAGTCTTATTATCTGTATTCCTTCAGTTGATCCTCACAGAATCTGGTTGCCAGAACCTTCATTGTTGTATGTGCACTGCCCGAGCTGGGTCACTCATTTGCTGAATCCTAGCATGGTTTCGTGGCGCTACAGTCCCTTTAATCCGCAGCCCAAGGTTGTGTGAGCTTTTTGAGGAGCAATAGCATCTTACTTATTTGACAGGATAGATTTTTGTTTTGGACTTGACAGATAAATATTGAGTTTTAAGTTGAGCACTTTTGTCCTGGATTGCTTATACATAAGCCACATCCTGAAATGATAGGCTGTCTATGAAAATGTGGGGAATAATTCATGTAGGAGAAATTCCATTTGTGTTTTAAACTGGTAAAAAAAAAAATCACCTCAATCTATGCATAAAAAATGTATTAAATAATTAGAAGAGTGAGTCTGTATCTACATGATTCCATCTCACCAAGACATGGAATCTACCAGTCTTAGAGAAGGACATTCTGAATGCTAGCCTCATCCTATTCCATGTAGTTTTGTCCAAGGTGGCCTTTTGGTGTGGGAGACAGAAAGTTCTTCCTCCACCTTCTTTTCTTCTAGGTACTTCCTACATCCAGGTGAGGCCTTGTGGTGTTCAACGGCCTCTTGGGTGAGAGCCCCAAGTATGGCCACAAAGGTCTCCCAGATGGAGTTTCTGGCTGCATATTGAAGCCTCTTCGTAGTTAAATAACTGAAGGGGCATATGTAAAACTTTGAGCCTTGTTATAACCATGACTTCATCCCTCGTAGCTTATTCTTATACTGTGCAGACCCAGTTTTGAGACGAACACACAGTGTCGTGGTACCACCTACGCTGCCATTTATTTAATCGGTTTGGATGGCTTGTGCTGTTCTTGGCTGTGGACCCGCAAAAACAAAGCCATGGGATAAAGCGGCCTGAATCATGTAATGAAAACCTTGTACCTTTCTGGAGGCCCAGTTGAGAAAAATGATTTATTTTTGCCCTACCAAATAAAACATTCTAGGAATCCAAGGTGAAAATTGGATTTTAACTGCTACTAACATTTTGAGCATATAAAATCAGCAAGTGTTGAGTGTTTTGCTCGATTAAGAGAAGAAGCTAAAGAGTCCGGACAAGAATGATCTGTGTAGGATGTGAACTGGTGTCTTAATGTAAATCTAACTGATTTATAAAACTGGAAATAAACATCAAACACACTTTGGCAGCCAGATTGCAACAGTGGAGACCTCTGTGTTTTTAACATAATCATTTTGTTCCCAGTCGTATGCTTGGGTCATGGTTCCCCTTCCTCCTTCTGTCCTTGGTCTTTCAGGTTTAAGCTTTCTGTGACTAGGCTCAAAGAGTCTGAGAGTTAGCTGACTCTAGCTCCAAATACGTGCCTTTCTTCTCTCGGGTTCCTATCTGTCCTCACGTTGATTCTACCTGTTCCTCTTCTTCTCCCGATGTGTGTCCTATGGGTTTCTCCTTTCCATCTCTCTGACTGCTTATCTACCTCTTTATCACATTGTTTTGTACTGTTCACCTGTGGCCCTGGTGCTCTCCCAGCCTCAGGGGCTCTTTCTCACTTTTTCAAACAGCTCACTGAGAGCTCTGTCTCCAGACAGACTTCCCCAAGTCAGTGCAGTGGTATCTGACACACAGCAGCCCCTCGGTAAATGCTCATCCAGTCGGGTTGCTTTGCGAGAGAGCCTCCTTATCTCTCTCAAGGAAAGCTTGCCACCCTTCTGGCGGAGTCCCTGCCCACGTTTCATGATACATGGTGATCCCTGGGCCTTACTGACTTACACTAGGGCTTTCAGCAGTTGCCTTCCCCAGAATTAGGTGTCCGTGTTGGTTCATCTAAAAGAGCAATTATGTTTGTATGCCTACTTTTACCAAACTCAAAATGTCTTTAATAGCAGCTTTTATTTCAGGGAAATTCATCCTGTCCTATAGAGTCACTTTTTTGTGGAGTCTGGTACTTTCGAGTGGGCAATTAGACTAACCTATTTGATTGACAGAGCACCTACAATCTACTCCGCTCACATGCCCTCCTCCCTGCGGAATCTGACAAACAGGAAGGAGCTCAAATGGGACATCTGGAATAGGGAGCTTTTATCTTTAATGATAATAATAATTAATGATAATGGTAATGATAGCTGAGCACTTATGTGTGTCAGGCATAATACTCAGCATTGTACGTGCATTTTCATTTCTTTTTACTTCTCATGACTCTATGAGAAAGATACTATTATGTGCTCTGTGTTATGGATAAGAAAATTAGTCTAAGGTAATGCATGTAGGAAGTCCCAGAGCCAGAATTCATTCCCAAGCCTCCCTAACTCTTGAATCACGTTTTTCACCACTGTCACAGACTGCTTTGGAGAGCGCGCAGCATCCTGCCGAAGTCATTAAAAATCATTAAGAACCTTAGGACGTCAAAGCTATGATGTAACTAAAACTTCTTTAACTGTTGTGGGCCTGCTGAGTGGTTCCTGCTACCTACTTCCCTTCTGAGGGTCATCATCACCCTGACATTCTGCTCACTAGCCGGGACGTGCATGCTAACCTCTGTTGGTTTCCACATGGCCATTGCTTGCCCAGATGGGCCACAACTAGTTTGTTCTTTGGTTCTTTAGGTTCTTTATTCGTTCCTTTGTGCATTCATTCAGCACTTACTGAGCATTGTACTGTGTACTGGGATATAAAGATAAATAAAGTATTTATGCATTTAACTAAAATGCATAGCAGAGGCAGTGGAACTGTGTAGAAGGTGCTGTGGAGTAAAGAGCAGGGAAGAACTCACTGGAAACGAAGAGACAGGAAGGCTTCATAGTGGTGGATCTTCAGAGCTGGTCTCATGGGGTGAATAAAGTCTGTCCAGGGGAAGGTAAAAGCAGGGGCATTCCAGGGAAAGGAAACAGCTTTTGGAAGGACGTGGTTTGTTCAGAAAATCAAGAGCCCTTTGGCATGCCTGGAGGATAGATGTTGAGAGGTGGAGGGGGACAAAAGATGGCCTTGGGTGTGGGTAGGAAAGACCTTATAGCATGCTGGAGAATGTGTCGTTTTCAGACAGTGGGAAGTCACCGAAAGTTTGTGCTCAGCAGAGTAACGTCATCAGATTTGTCTTTGGAAAGATGCCTCTGGAAACTGCTCGGAGGATTTCGTAGAGGTTGAGGCAGAGGAAGGCAGAGTGACCCCTTGGATGCTCTGGGGACAAAGGTGTATGGACTTAGCCTGCATAGTGGTGACAGAGAGTCAGGGGGCCCTCCCTGCCTGACTGGCCGTGGGAGGGGTACACAGAACAGGATCTGGCTTCCTAGGCCCTTCCCTCCCCCACTGAGTGGGTCTAACTTCATGCCTCTGCCTCTGCCTCTCAGGCTCTTCTCACCTCCTGTGGTTGACCAGGAGTCCTCCCTGGTCTTAGCATTTGACAACTGGTGTTGCTCCAGTAGCCGCTCAGCCACGTTCTGCCTGCTCAGGCTGGGCTTTCTTAGACGTGCCAGCACCTTTCTAGCCTGGCTGACCTCCCTGGGTCAGAACGCTTGGCTGCCTGAAGACTTCGTCTCTGCCAGAGCTGATCTGCTCAGCTGATAATCGTTTCTTGTACTGTCCTGCCCCTGCTCAGGCCTTGGGGCTATAGAAAGACCAAAAGCCTCTTGTAGGTGGGATCTGTGCCATTTTCTCAAGTTTTACACACATGCCCTTATAGTTCTGTTCCCTGATGACCCATAGGAGAGATTTAAAGAGATAGTTACAACTAAAATGTAAAAAGTTTACATTGATCTTATAAATTGTGAGGCTCTTATTAAGAAAAAAAAAAAAGGCATTGGAAACTTAAGTTTTATAAAGTGCCCTGAACAGTGACAGATTTTCATAAGACTCTAAAAATGCAAGGTGCTCTTACTTGGAAATGTGCTTATTCATTTTAGTGTTGTGTTGATTCTGTCCTGGTATTTTGTTTCAAAGTTTTATAGTTTTTTTTCCCCTCTCTAATTGTGTCGCTAACAAGGGAACTGTTTTATAATGTGGCTGTGAAGCACAGCAGTGCCCCAGGGCTGAGCATCCTGCACTCAATTAACCTTCATATTTCACACCTCATCATTGCAGTGTGGCAAAGCGCTCCCTGGCCTTTCAAAGCAAGAGGACTGCTGTGGAACCGTGGGCACCTCCTGGGGCTTTAACAAATGCCAGAAATGCCCCAAGAAGCCATGTAAGTGACGTTTCGCTTTTCCTTTGTAGGTTAATGTAGCATATCAGTTTTCTTAAGATTACTCTTTTAATGATGGAGCAACCATTAGACTTTCAAAGAACTCCATTAGTGCATTCTAGAAGATAGTATTATGTGTTTCCAGAAAGCTTGCAAGTCTGATAAAGTTGCCATCTAGTTTCTGTTCTTTTAATAAGCACAGTTATTCATTGCCTTTTCCAGTTAGATTACTTACGGGGAAAAAAAAACTCTCAAGAGGAAATGAGCTAAAATAGGCTCTTTGGTCCAGGGGAAGAGAAAATAAGATGTCTTTTAAAATGGTAAAAAAATGTTTTGAACCCTGTAAAAAGACAGTGCAGTTGTTATTTCCTAGATTTAAATTGCTTAAATGAAATTTTTGTTAATATCCACACTTATGTTGAAGTTTTTGTTATACTATAGGTTTTCAAATTTTAAAAGTCAAGCTAAAATGGAGAAATGATTGGTTGCTGATTTGTAAAAGAAATTTATCATCGCTAGGATACAATACGTTCCCCTTTTTCTTAGCACTGCTTTTATACTATCACAGTCCTCAGTGACATCAGTCTGTGTTCCCACCCACATGTTTTGATTTGTCTTTAAGGTGTTTTTTAGAACCTGCCGATTGGAATAAATCTAGGTTTACACCTTTCTCTTACTTTCTTCCCAACAACAGTTTGTACCATACTTTTAGTTTTCAAATGGAGCATTAACTCTGGATAACTGACTTCTAATACATACTTTTTAGAAAGAAAGAGGTAACTTGTTTTAAGTTGAGCTTTCTTACACTAACTTATGTTTTTGCCAAGAGAGCAAGTGATATTTTTCTACACATCTTCCATTGCCTCATATAACTGATGATTTTTATAGTTGTTTTTTATTCTTTTTACTGTAAGAAATTTCTTACTTGCTTCATTTGGACAATTTTTACTCCTCTTAATTATGTCGATTTGATTGATATTCTCCACAATTATCTCTGTTCAATCTAGAATCTGCCATCTTGGAATTACCACTCCATGTCTCTTTCTTACATACTATTTGTTTTTCTACCAGCATAATAATTTGTTTTAAATAATTGCCTCTCATTTAGACACTTCCTTGTCTTTCAAACTTGTAGGTTCTCCAAATGCCTAAACCTAATTTCATTTATTTTGTTGATTCTGCTCTTATCATCTAGAAAACTAATTTGTGGAAAGGCCCACTAAAGTTTCTGATAATTAATGAATTCTTCTTTTAGAAAAATAATCCACATAAAAGGAGACATTCTGTGTTGAGAGAATGTGCTAAGTAGACTCTCTAAGCTGATTGGATAATGATTTTCGGTGTGGATTTCCAGGAAATAGGTTGAGTATGATGGTACCTCCTCAGTGGAAGATCTATTTGCCTAAAATTACTTTGGCTACCTCACCAAAGGAGTATGTAGGATGTATTTGGTATGACTTAAAGAGCACCGTGTTTGGGATTAGGTAGACCTGAGTCTGACCCCCCGTCTTTCATTTACTATAGAATCTTGTGGATCACTAAATAGGAATCCGTATCTAAAATGTTGAGAAAGCATTGCCATCTTTTTGTGTTAAACTGCCTGTCCTTAGTTACCACGTATGGGTGTCTGTAGAAACATTGAGGAGGGTGATATGTTTCCCTCCGTTAGGTCTAAGGACGGAGGATGAGAGAAGTTAGGTTCTTAAAACATTGTTTTGGGGCTAAGTTTATTAGAGTATTCTCTAATACTTTCTCCATCTTTTCCCTTATTTTTCTTTTTCATTTACCCCCTTTGCGTATCTTTGCTTAGCTACTTTGCTCTTTTCCAACTCCCAAAGTAGCAAGAAAATGGCAGACGCTAGGGGTAAAGGGACTCACGCAGTC
The DNA here is from genome assembly GCA_963575035.1 of Avahi laniger. Classification (NCBI taxonomy): domain Eukaryota; kingdom Metazoa; phylum Chordata; class Mammalia; order Primates; family Indriidae; genus Avahi; species Avahi laniger. The sequence continues at coordinate 6,883 of CAUYSK010094053.1, read as the reverse complement.
TTTTTTTTTTTTTTTGAACCCTAACTTCTCCTGACCTTTGTATCATCTGGGGATGAATTTGCTGCTTTATATGGTTTTTTTTAGCTCTATATTTTAATCTTGAAAGGATTTAAGTTGAGTGTGGAAGTACAAAGTTGCCTGTCACTTTTAACTAAATATTGATGAAAATAAATTCATATGTTGGCTCATTTGATGTATAAAATTGAAGAGATCGATTTCACTTCGGGAAGGGCAATGTGGATTATGAATGAAGTAAACTATTAACATCTTGACATTTATTCTGTTTGTGCTGTCTTAAGTGACTCACTCCCAAGAAACACACTCAAGGTCACATTCTTCCTGTGTCATTTAAAAAACTTTCCTTTCCTTGGTTGGTACTGCTCTCTAAATCATATTCAGTTTGGAAGAGAGCAGACTTTCTTTGGCTTTATACACTATGGTTTTGTGTTCCATGCCTCTTTTTTTTTTTTGACTGAAAGTAGTTCAAACTTTAGTTTTCGAGTGGCTTTTATTTAATGTTTAAAGTTTTTGTTTAGCCACAAACAGAAAGACTTTTCATTGTTGATCATTTTTGCTGTGAAAACTTAATTTTGAGTCTGCAAATGATTTCATAAAATAGTGTGTCATCTATTAGAAATGTGCTTAGCACAGAGAACAAGCCACTTGTCCTTTATACATTTCTAGAAGAAAATTAACATAGAGTCGTAAGCTGAGGAAGACTTTGAGAGAGCGCCTGGTCTGGCTCTCTGCCTTGAAGTAGAGGACTGTTGAAACCTCTAAAACAAGTTATTATTTCTTGCCTTTGAAGAAGTCACAGACAGAGATCCCACCATCTCCATAGGCAGCCTGCTCCCTACCACCTTTCTTATATGGGACAAGACTGGACGTGAGGCCCAGGAGCTGAATGGGGTGACTCCCACATGCCAGCCTCTCCCCTCTTTAACTCAGCATTCCCGGGCCCCTCACTTTGATCTTCTTTCTTAGGAATTCAGAAGGATCTGAATAGAGGGGAAACACAGCAAAGGAAGGAAGCAGAGGAGTAGAGGGACTCACTAGTAGACATTCACCCTGTTCCATTAGTGATGACAGACAAAGAGCCTACATGGAGGACAAAATTATTTTGTTTTTCAAAATAAAATTTCCCTTTTTATTTCTGTTTTCCCCTTTTACTCCTCCTTCAGTTCTTTGTAGTGGTCTAACCATTCATCTTACTTTGATTACAGCCCATTTTCTTTCTCACGTTGTCCTCTTACTAGAAGAACACCTTATTGCAGGAAATAACAATGGCGTTTGATATTTCGTGAGTGCCTGTCATTGTCAGGCACTGTGGCAGGCATTTTTCATGAATTATCTCCAAATTCTCACTCAATGGGAATACTCCCACTGTATAGAATTTCAGTTTGAAACCCAGGAGGCTTATTTCCCAAGAGCTATTGATAGGAAGAACCATGATTTGAACCCACGTCTGCCAGGTCCTAACCCTTAGGCCCTGTCCACTATGCCAGGTGGTCTCTCAGGCCTCACTTTAGAGTATCAAATCTCACTGAATAGACTTTTGTTGATAAGTGGGTGACTGCAGCGTTTGTATTGTTTGCATTTTCTGAGCGAAGAACCACACAGCTAATCATAGCAGCCCTTTTAATCCCTGGCTTCCTCTCAGCCCCTGACTGTTCTCCTCGGTTCACAGTAATAAGAATCATCTTTATAATTAGGATACTTGAGCCTATAATTAAGACGAGTGTATAGTTTATTTTCTAAACTGGGAAACTTTTGAGAGTATAGTGCTGTTAATTAACTTTGCCAGAATAACAGACATAACCCGGGAGCGTCCCAGGCAGACCAGGGTGTGTTGTCACCCTACCTACAATGGGTGAGAAAGGCCAAACAAACCCCTGAAGCAGATCATTCAGGAGGAATAGATCCTTTATAATAGAAATATTTAATCACTACTTAGAAGAAAATATAAAACAATCTTACGATTCATTCAGTTAACATAGCAAAGATTTACTGACAACTTCTTGGGACTATATCTGTTGCAAAATATGAAGTATCCTGAAAAGCAAGCATAATGTGAAAGCCATTGTGGACATATATGAATACACTGGTATTGGCATCTTATAAATGAATAACTAAGTTTGCTGATGCCTTTGGTTGTCACATATAGTAGTTTAGGATTGTAAGAATATAAACTAAGAATATAACAAAGAATTTCTTCCCTTACAGCCTATCATGGATATAACCAAATGATGGAATGCCTGCAAGGTTATAAGCGGGTCAACAACACCTTTTGTCAAGGTAAGACTAACTCCATTTGTTGGTATGACTCAACAGTTGTTTTGGCTTTTTAGAAACTTGAGTTGTTTTGCCACATGTTGCTCATTTGTTCAGCCTGCGAAGGTCACATGGTGAACCACCTTGTGCTCACTCCATTTAGCTAAGGAAGTAAAGAATTTTAATGTATGGTTGTTACCTTCTATTAATTTGTGATAAAATCTATAGGAGTTTGGACCACATTACAGAGCACCCTTTGGTTTCCGTGCTGGTCACCTTCTATCCATGTACTCACTCGCACCCACACATGGACACGCACGTGTACCTAGCAGTACTACTTTGTTGCTGACATGTGGTTGGGCAACAGAGTTCCCTTTTCGCCTGTCATGAGAATATTGCTGGCCATCCAGAAATATTGAGGTACTAAATATCAGATTGAACACACTTTGTCTAGGCAATAAGAAAAGCTTTGGGGGCCGGGCACAGTGGCTCATGCCTATAATCCTAGCACTCTGGGAGGCCGAGGTGGGAGGATTACTTGAGGTCAGGAGTTCTAGACGAGCCCGAGCAAGAACGAGACCCCGTCTCTACTAAAAATTGAAAAAATTAGCTGGGCATGGTGGTGTGCCCCTGTAGTCTCAGCTACTCAGGAGGCTGAGGCAGGAGGATTGCTTGAGCCCAGGGAGTTTGAGGTTGCCATGAGCTAGGCAGACGCCACAGCATTCTAGCCAGGGCAGCAGAGCAAGACTGTATCTCAAAGAAAAAAAAAAATGAAAAAGAAAAGCTCCAGAGCTAAATGTGAAATGCCCTGAATACCTGAATACTTTTGCTCAGTTTATTTTGAACAGTGTAGCAGAATTATACAAGCAGGAGGAACCTCAAAGGTCATCTAGTCTAGTGTATGTAAATAAGGAGACTCCAGAGAGGTTAAGTGACTTCCTGTGGCTACATAGAGCTGAGATTTGTAACTCAAGTTTACAAATGCCTAATTTAGTACCTATATGTGATACCAAATTTTGTTTTAGTTACTTTATGTGTTGTTCAGTTAATGGTTCTAGTTGCCCTTTACATGCCTAGGGTGAAGGAGTTATTATTAGTAACTTGGAAATATGTATACATTGTAATAAACAGAGAAACAAAGGGCCCCCCCCCAGAGTCTAATAGAACCAAAATCCATGTCAAGAACAGCACATTTCTTCTGACCTGTGGTCTGCGGCCTTATATCCTTGACCAGTATATGTCTATAGGATAGAGTAGATTTAGGTCATGTTATAGAGTGCAGATTAACTTAACCCCCTGTTAAAATGGCTCATATCAAAAGAATATCTTAATTACCTGAGGATTTTCTCAAGTAAGTTGTCTATTCCATGGTGCCTCTGTAATTTTTATGATAGATAGACTCTTCGTTGACTTAAGGAATTTTCTTTTGATATACACATAGGTATAGTATGTCTTTAAAAGGCTTTCTCTTAAAACATTATATTATAAGCCCTCATCATATGTCACGGAATGTTGAGAAAATTAGGATTAACTGCTCAAGTTCTCCTTGACACCCATGACACCTTTCGACATACATCTGCAAACCTTAGTAATGTGGGACTAGTGGATTAATCTACATTATTTTAGAGTCAGTAGAATTTAAGATATCATTGAATTAGGTGGAGAGAACAAGAAATGAATGGGTTAAATAAATGAATAGATAGATGGTTGAAAGTATATTCCACAGTACAGACCAAGTTATTGTTTTATAGATTTGTATAAAAATCTGTAGCCTTAGCACATTGTAGGATGCATTAGTAGAAATAGAACGAGCAGGGCAGTGGCAGTAACAACATTGTACACTGTGCCCATCAGACTGAATTTGGGGTTTGGATGCTTGGTGTTTGATGTTTGTTATCTTTCCGTTAATAAGGTCAAACAAGCTTGGAAAAGGGCCTAGAAACATTAGTATGTTTAGCCAGGAGAAGTACAGACTGAAGAGAAACGTAATGACTGCCTTATAAACATTCCTTTAAACGTTTGTAAACATGCTTTTAAATGTATTAACTGTCCTACAAAACAAGACATACCTAGTTACTGGGGACACTTTGGGAAACCAGGTGTCAGGGGCTAATGTGATAGGCCAAGATGTCATTTCTTTCTTCTTATATATAAGAAGGGACAGGGTGTAATGATAGCATCATAAAACTAGAATGTACATATGGGGTCATCTAACCTTACATGCTGCACAGGCTAGAAATACCCTATCTCATCCCTGGCCAATAGTTATTAAGTACCTGTTGAATCACCTCTGTGACCAGGAAGCTCACTACTTCTGAAGACATTTCATTGCAGGTTTGGGGAACTCTATTTCTTGGAAAAGGCTTTTTTGTAGTTGTACCATTAGGCTATAGAACAGAGGCAGGTCCTTCTAACTTCACTATTTTAATCCTGCATGGCTAATTGTTAAGACATTTTCTCCAGAATGTTAGATGCTTCTAATTTCTCTGAATGTCAGATGGTAGAGAATATACACATGTTCTCTTGGTTCGGTGTGTTTGCATGTACTTGTTGGCCATTTGTTACCATTCATAGACACTTGAAGACAGAAGGCCTATTCTCTCTTAAATAGTTTTATGGTGTTATTTCTTCCATATATATTTGAAATAAATCACAGGTGAAGACATCTGGTCCTGAAGTTTTCTTTGTAGAAAGTGTTTTAATTATGGACTGAATTTATTTAACAGCTATAATATTATTCAGATTTTTCCATTACCACTTTGTGTCAGTTTTGATAATTTATATTACTTTAGAAAGTGTTAGTTTTAATCCAAAATTTCAAATTTATTCATATGGAGTTTTTTCGTAGCATGTACTTATCTTTTTAATTTATTTAATGACCCCCCCTTTTAGTTTTATTGGCTATATATGCCATATTCTTTTTTCTTGATTAGACTTGCCAGTAGTATATCTATTTTATCAATTTTTTTGGAAGGAATTAAATTTTGGCTTTGTTGAAAACATTTGTTGTCTATTTCACTAATTTCTGCTCTTTGTTTCCTTTTTGCTAACTCCTTTTTGTTCAACTGCTGCTGTTTTCCGATTTCTTCAGATGTATACTTAGTGACCTAACGTCAGCCTTTCTTTTCTAATATGTAAGTTAAAGGCTATAAATTTCTATCTGTCTAGATTTTGACTTTAACTGTATCCCTCAATTTTTTCATATTCTTAATATCTTTAAGTTCAATTAAAAAAATTATTTCCCTTTTTCAGTTGACATATAGTAATTGTACATATTTATGGGGTACGTAGTGATATTTCGATACATGTGATGCATAGTGATCAGATCAGGGTAATTAGAACACTTATCATCTTGAACATTTATTATTTGTTTGTGTTGGGAACATTCAATATCCTCCTCCTAGCTATTTGAAACTGTATATTAACTATAGTCATCCTACAGTGCTGTAGAACACTAGAACTTACTCTTCTTATTTAGCTGTAATTTTGTATTCTTTAACAAATCTCTCCCTATCCCATCCTTCCCTCTACCCTTTCCAGCCTCTAGAATCTTGTGTTCTACTTTTTGCTTCTATGAGGTCAACTTTTTTTAGCTTATACATGTGAGTAAGAACATGTGGCATTTACCTTTCTGTTCCTGGCTTATTACACTTAAAATAATGTCCTTCAGTTCTATCCCTGTTGCCATGACTGACAGGATTTCATTCTTCTTATGGCTGAATAGTATTCCATTGTGTAAACCATATTTTCTTTATCCATTCTTCTGTCATTGGACACCTAGGTTGATTCAATACCTTGGGTATCGTGAATAGTGCTGTAATAATAAGTTCAATTAAAAAAGTTCTTTTTTGACCCAAGGATTATTTAGAGATGCATTGCTTAGTATCCAAATAGGTATAGATATTTTCTTGTTCTATCAGTTGTTGAGAGAGGGTGTTAAAATCTTCTGCTGTGATTGTGGAATGGATTTTTTCCTTTCACGTCTGGCAGATGTCCGTGTGTTTTTATGAGGGATGTCTTAGGACACATAATTGGGTCTTACTTTTTTTCTACATTCTGATATTTCTGTCTCTTAATTGGGATGTTTATTGCATTAAAATCTAATGTAATTATTGATATGGTTAGATTAAGGTCTACCTAAAATCTTTGTTTCATCAGTAAATTTTTTGTTCTTCTCTTTCTCTATCCTTAGAATTCTATTTTAATTTACCTATTGGCTTTTTTTTTTTTTTTTTTTTTGAGACAGAGTCTCACTCTGTTGCCCAGGCTAGAGTGCTGTGGCGTCAGCCTAGCTCACAGCAACCTCAGACTCCTGGGCTCAAGCGATCCTACTGCCTCAGCCTCCCGAGTAGCTGGGACTACAGGCATCCGCCACCATGCCTGGCTAATTTTTTCTATATATTTTTAGCTGTCCAATTAATTTCTTTCTATTTTTGATAGAGACGGGGTCTCGCTCTTGCTCAGGCTGGTCTCGAGCTCCTGAGCTCAAACAATCCGCCCGCCTCGGCCTCCCAGAGTGCTAGGATTACAGGCGTGAGCCACCGCGCCTGGCCTATCTATTGGCTTTTGACCAACACTTTTTGCACCATTTTTAAGTATTGCTCTAGGAATT
>CAUYSK010094051.1:0-35126 GCA_963575035.1 Avahi laniger | reverse complement strand
CAGCCTCCCAAAGTGGTGGGATTACAGGTGTGAGCCACTATGCCTGGCCCTACCTTCCTTATTTCGGCGTATTAAAGAGCAAACCCTCGTGATCCATAAAGGGTGTGAAAGCATTTGTTTTCAGAAGACAGTATTTTCCTTTTGTTTTATTTAATTTGGGTTTGGGTGTGATCAGGAAATGCAGGAAAGCTGTTGCTGCCTCTGGTGTTTTAACTTAGAATTACTCTCTTAAACCTACTCAAGGCCCTGGGTTGAGTACAAGTTGAGGTCTTCCTGGAACTGTCTTCCACTGTGCTTTGTTTACTTTTTCTCTCTTTCTAATGCAAAATATAAGATGGTTGATGGGGTCGGGCTATCAGAGTTGGCTATGAGGGCTCACCTACCCTTTCTGTGCGGAGCAAGCTTACAGGTGAGTGAGAGGGTGGCCCAGGTAGGTCATGTGCAGTGTTTGATCCGCCTGTCTCTAGGCAGGGCGGGAAGTTTGCCGTCAGAACCAGCAGAGCAAGCTGAGTGGCTCTGGGCTACTCTTGTGACAGGTTTGCCTGGGTGTTGGGGACAGAACAGAGAAGCTGGACATCTCAAGCCATGTAATCAGACCATTCTGACCTCTTGAGGCCAGGACTGAGTTCCTGGTCAGCCAGCGGTAAAGCCGACAAGAAAGAAGAGCTAGAGACTAAACCAAATGTATGTGATCTTGGAAAGAACGAGGAAATGGCTTTTCTAAATGACCCTCTCTAAGGAGATGGCAGTGCAACAAAAACTATTCACAGCTCACTAAATGTTGCTGGAGGCTGTCTGCTCTTCTAGTCTGGTTCATTCCAAAGACAACATCTGAGTGTTACCAGGAGACTCCCAGGGCACAGTGTTCTTTAATCGGGGCCTCATCGACCCTGAGATGGATGCGTGGACACGTTGGTAACAGTTGTAGTTAAGCTGTAAAACCCCCGCCAGGATCCATTGACTGTTTCTGTGGCGATTATGGCTCTCTCTGCAGGGACTCCCTCTGTCCGCGTGGGATCCCGGTTGGCGTCAGCATTGTGCGATGTCAATTCTAAATCCTTGTGTGCCTGGACTTTGCGTGAGCCACGTTTTATCCCTTTACCACAGCACACACTTGACTGGCTTCCTGTCGGCAAACTCAGCAGTTCGGTTCCCGAATCCAGAAACATGACGTTGCCCGTTAGCCAACAATCTTAGTGTCAGTTTCAGGTAAAGAGCTTACTTGGAAGGGACGGAAGAATGAGAGTTTCGTAGTTAACTGTGCTTCTTTCCTCTCGCAGGGTATTTGAGTAGAAAATGCCAGTCGTCAGGATGCTGAGGCAGGTGGTGGGCCCAGGGGCGCCGCGCCCAGCCTGCGGCTGTAGGACACCTGGCCCGCCAGCGCAGTTCCTGGGCATCTCGCCTCGGCAAATTCCAGCAGATGCCAGCGTCCACTCCGCCTCTTTCTCTGAAACGGACCACCCACGAGTCTTAATTACAGGTTGGTATTTTTTCTTTTTTCCACTTTGGTGGCTTGATTCTTTCTTTTCCGTCCTGTCTCTCTGTGGTTGTGCCTTTGGTTTTGGAATGAGCAGCATGCCCTCAGATCCTCCCTGCGCTGCTTGTCCCGTAGCAGACAGTGCAGCAGGAGCAGGCTCACCAGATAACATCCAGAGTCTGGATTTATCTACTGCACTGTGAAAAGGAGCTCAGAATGGGAGATATTTTGTAACAGAACATTTTTAATTAGAACAGCTATCCTTATTGATCAGATACTTCCTTTTCCACAGTTAGCTTTTTCTAGAATATTGCAAATCCAAAATCCTTATTTTGTCACTCTTGCCAGTGCTTGGTTTCTCTGGCATAATATTTTTTTGTTGTCTGAAAGGACCTAAAATCGTGGGAGCCAAACAGCTGTTCTGGAACTTGGTGCCCTTCCATATTGGATCAGTCTGGGGAGTGAAGGCTGCTGGATAGGAAGGGTGCCAGGAGTAGAGCATTGATTCTGGAGTCAGGCACCCCTTCCCCTGGCCAGACTCCTCAACCTAAACTCAACATCATTCACTCCAAACTGTTATTGCACATTCGAGTATTGGAAACAGAGAGGGTAAATTAGCATCTGCCTGAGCTCGTCATCGCCATTGAGTTTGTCGTCGCCAGCAGACTTGCTCCCTGATCTTCCTTGTCTTGAATATTTCTAGCACTGGACTATACCCTCCAGACCTTGCTCTGTACTTCCAGTCAGCCCAAGTTCACCTCTGATTTTGATTGACATGTTTTCTTTCTCCTTCTTGCCAGGTTTTCTTCCCTTGGCTTTATGTTGATATCCTTCTCACTTTCCTCACCTTGTGTGTGTGTGAGTGAAATCCCACTTTTGTTTTGTGTTTTGTTTCTTGAGACAGAGTCTCACTCTGTCACCCAGGCTAGAGTGCAGTGGCATCATCATGGCTCACTGTAACCTCAAACTCCTGGGCTCAAGCCATCCTCCCGCCTCAGCCTCCCAAGGTGCTGGGATGACAGGTATGTCACTGCACCTGGCCATTTTTAACTCTCTTAATGGCTCCTTGTCAATTCAGTCATCTGCCCTTTTTCCAAACGACTTCTTGGTTTGTCCCTTCCTCATTGTCCTTTCATATCTCCATCCATTTCTAATGGAGGGTGAGATTCTGGATAATCCCACCAGAAGTTGATGTTTGGTTTTGAATGTTTTGGGGCCCATAGCAGACAAGCTTCAGAGCCCATCAAAATAACAAAGGCCCGGTGTAAATTTCTGCTCTGCCAAATTCCAGACCCCTGTCTGGCTTTTGTGAGATTTTTCTCCTCTTATGCTCCCGCTTTCCCTCTTCCTCTCAGCCACTGCACGCTGGAGAGAGTTTTGTCTCCGAAACCAGTTGTGCCTGGTTGGTCTCCATCCTAGCTGGAGAAGGTCATGGCATGTTCTAAATGTTGCACCGTGTTGCTGAGAAGAGTGGAGTGAGCAGCAATTTAATCAGCTCAACCTAGGACTTTATCTAATTAGCTAAGACTGAAAAATAGTCTTACACGGTTATTCCAGTTTTGTGATAATTAGAAAAAAGTTTCACTTTTTTCTTCCTCTAGGGGGCCTTGGCCAGCTGGGAGTGGGGCTTGCTAACCTTTTGAGGTAAGAGCCCTAAAAACTTGAAATTCAAAATCTGAGTTCGTAAGTATGTGATGCTTGTCTTTGATGCCATTTAACCATCTTTTCTCTCTCCTCTTGTCCCTTGGCATTATAGATATCACACCTAAATGACTGTTTAAAATATATTTCATTCTGCCTCTTAATATCACAGACGTGTCGCAAGCCCTTGACCCATCTCCAGACCTGTCCTTTGCTCTATCTCTTTCTTAACTCGGGCAAAGCGAGACACGTAACTGCACGTGAAGCGCTGGCTGCCTGCTGTGTGGAGCAGAGGGAGGCGCAGTGGAACCTGGAAGGAAACCGTGTGGGATTTGGAGAGAGTTGTAAGATAGAAGGATAAGAAGAGAGGGGAGGGGAAAAAACTCTAGGGGTACTAGGAAGAAATCGGTGACAGACAAGAGACATAGCATTGGCAGTGGGGTGAGAGGAGAAATGGACAACAGGGCGTGGGCAGGGAGAGAGAGGCCCGGGTGCGAGAGGGAGAAGAGCTGAAGGCATGTGTGTCGGGGAGGAAGAGGAGGGAGGCATTTGGAGGCTGACAGCATTTGCCGTTCCTAGGTTAATGTGGTTTTCATAGGTCCTGTTACAGCCTAGACATTGCCAACTTGTGTGCTGTGGTTTTTCCCTTTAGGAAACGATTTGGGAAGGACAATGTGATTTTGTCCGACATAAGGAAACCTCCCGATCACGTCTTCCATAGTGGTAAGAGATCAATAAGCCTTTCTTTTGTTTTTATCTTTAACTTTGAGAGTGCAGTTAAGGAGGCGGCTTACGGAATCGGTGCAGGCAACAGCTCGTACGAGGTTTATAAATTAAAGAAGTTGAGGCACAACATGTCACTTAAAAATATTTATATTTTTATATAAATGTATGTACTTGTTTAATATAAAGGCTGTGAGAGAGAAATGTACATAAAGCCCTTAGAGCAGCCTGACACGTACAAGTACTGGAGAAGCATTAGGTGTTGTCACCGGCAGGGTGGGCTTGTCATTCTTCCACAAGGAGAGCGCTGTGTAGGCCCCACGAGTTTAGTTACCCGGTTGCTACCGATGAAATTCACAAGTCCACGGGGGACAGGGGAAGGTCCATTTAAATCTTCAAACCACAAACTTTTTCACTTCTATGGTTTCACTCTGTGTTCCCTGGAGGCCCATTTATTTATTCCGACATCTTGGATTACAAGACTCTCCGAGAGATCATGGTGAACAACCGCGTCACCTGGCTGTTTCACTACAGCGCTTTGCTCAGTACGGCTGGAGAGGCCAACGTATCCTTGGCGAAAGCTGTGAATATAACAGGTAAGCACCTGGCTCTGGCCCCAGATGATTCGTTCGCCGGTTTTTCCAGTTCTTCGGCAAGAGGAGACCTTTTTCAGATCGTGACGATGTCTGTTCATTTCAGGGTTGCATCATATTCTGGACGCTGCCGCAGAGCACAACGTGCGGCTGTTTGTGCCCAGCACGATCGGGGCTTTTGGACCCACCTCTCCCCGGAACCCAACCCCTGACGTCTGCATTCAGAGACCCAGGACCATCTACGGGGTGTCCAAGGTCCACGCGGAGCTCATGGGAGAAGTAAGCGTCACCCGGCAAGATGGCTGAGTGTGGTACACCGGGGCAGAATGATCTGGTGTTTTCTTTCTCATTCTTTTTGCCTCAAACCGATTCATGCTTGGAGGTACCTCCCCTGTCCCCTGATCCCAGCCCCCAGAGTCGCTCCTTGGCTCACTGCGTTTGCCGGGTGGCAGGCGTCTGTAGCTCTTGCAGACCAGCTCAGGGCAGCCCGGCCCCTCCCCACAGCACCTGGTGACACTGAGCACTTCCAGGGCCCCGGGCGAGGCTCCCCGCCTCCCTGCACCACTCTTTCAGGCTCCCATATTGCCAGCTATCGGTGGTGACTATAAACCTTTTTATTACGGAAAACTTCAAACATTTTTTTGGTTTTATTTTTTACACTCTTTGTGGTAAGATCCAGCTGCTGTCTCACCCCTGGGCTGATGCATCGCAGTCCTTGCTCTCTCTCCTGCTGCTCTGCCCGCTACTCCGTCCGAGGCTGCACCGCAGGAACGTGTTCATGCGGGCTTGTTTAGGGCAGCGGGCAGACCTCCGCTCCAAAGAAAGCTTGGAAACCCCACTGTGGGCCGACGTGGTATTTACAGTGTGGATGCATCACCAAAATGGCGATTCTTTGACGATAACAACTCAAGTTGTTTATTAAAGATAAATGAGGCCAGGTGCAGTGGTGCGCACCTGTCGTCCCAGCTACTCGGGAGGCTGAGGCAGGAGGATCACCTGAGCCCAGGAGTTCGAGGTTGCAGTGAGCTGTGATGATGCCACTGTACTCTAGCCTGGGCAACAGAGTGAAACTTTGTCTGAAGAAAGTAAATAAGATAAATGAGCACCTCTTGGAGATTCTAAAAGTCTTCATTTTCTTTAGGTATATTTTAATATAAAATTAAAGGAAAAGGCTGTTATTTCTTTGCATTGTTCTATCTGATTTAAAAGATTCTTTTTTGGAGTAAGTGTTTTCTTTGTCATAGTATTATCATTACCGGTATGGACTAGATTTCCGATGCCTGCGATATCCTGGAATCATTTCAGCTGACTCCCAACCTGGAGGAGGGACAACTGGTAAGCGTTTTCTATTTCTTCTATCTCTTGTATATGAAGCAGGTTGTCCTGGAGCGCACCACTGCACTCCAGCCTGAAATGCTACTGGCTTCTTCACTCTCCTCTTTCGTAAGCACGCTGTGGGGTTTTCCGGAGGCTGTGAAGCGTGTGATAGCAGGACAGAGAAGAGACTTAACAAAATGTGAAACAGGCCTGCTTTTGCAGCAAATTTTCTCTGTTTGGAAAAATGTGTACTTTTTCATATAAAATATCATGCATATTAATATGTGATAGATTTATTGTCTTTTTTTTTTTTGAGACAGAGTCTCACTCTGTTGCCCTGGCTAGAGTGAGTGCTGTGGCGTCAGCCTAGCTTGCAGCAACCTCAAACTCCTGGGCTCAAGCTATCCTCCTGCCCCAGCCTCCCGAGTAGCTGGGATTGCAGGCACGTACCACCACAGCCTACTATTTTTTGTTTAAATAGACACAGGGTTTTGCCATGTTGCCCAGGCTGATCTGAAACTCCTGGCCTCAAATGGTCTTTCTGCCTGGGCCTCCCAAAGTGCTAGGATTACAGGCATGAGCCACTGTCATGAGCCATTGTCATTTTAAAATGTAATAATATTTCAAAAAATTCTTAGTTAACTCTAGTACGGTAAATATTGATACAACCCACATTAATCAGGTCTCTTTGGGAGTCTTCAATTTTTAAGAATCTAAGGAGGTTCTGAGACTAAAACATTTGAGAACCGCTGCCTCGATCCAAGAGGCTCGTGCATGGTTTTATTATAAGAAAACCCACAGGCAAGATTGTCTTTCAGACTATGCAGTCCAGATCTTCCACGATGCCGTGAAGCATGGCAAATTCGAGTGCAACCTGAAAGCTAGCACGAGGCTCCCCATGATGTACATTGACGACTGCCTCAGGGCCACTCTGGAAGTCATGGAGGCCCCGGCAGAATCTCTCTCCATGAGGACCTACAACATCAACGCCATGAGCTTCACCCCGGAGGAGCTGGCCCAGGAGCTTCTCAAGCACGTGCCGGAATTCCGGATCACGTACAACGTGGATGCTGTTCGTCAGGCCATAGGTTGGTACCTCATGGCAAACAGTCTCAAAGCCAAAATTCAGCGTCAGCCTTCACTGAGTCCCTGGAGGACATAAACCTCGAAGGCTAAGGAGAGCACAGCTCCTTCCCAAGGGTCCAGACACCTTGGAGAAGGAGCAGCAGATGCTTTGATTTGGGGAGATGATATCTAGAGTGGGTCAAATGGTTCCATTCCAGATAAACACGAGGCAAGGAAAAATGGAAGCAACTGAGGTAGTATGAAAACAGCCCTGGGTTTTTAAATACTGTAACTTTGCTAATTTGTGGCTGGGAGCACCTTTTCGAGTGTAAGATTCCTACCATACGAAGTTGCATGAGATTTTAATAATATGTGAAAATTCGCAGTGCCTGACAGTCATGAAATATGGCCTTAAGCTTAATAACTTAAGCTCTACTGCTCCTCTGCTATACTCAGAGGGAATTTCCTTTTTTGACTTTTGTATAAAATGTTCTAGACCATCCTGCAAATCTAGAGCCTGAATAACTTGAGCTGCTCTCATCTCCTAGCGGACAGTTGGCCGATGAACTTTGACGACAGCAACGCTCGAAAGGACTGGGGGTGGAAACACGACTTCGACCTTCCAGAGTTGGTGACCACGATGTTGAACTTCCCAGTTCCGACGCCAGAGTGGCCCAGACCAACTGAGGGAATCTAAGGCAGAAGCTTCTGAATCCCAGACCCCTGTCGAGAGAGAACTGTCACCACCCAGAGGTTGTGGGACCCCAAGGAGCCTGTGGTATTTGGAGTTGGCGAATTGGACTAAATTTCGGCAGCTCATATTGAACCGCTAGGTGGAGATTGGAGTTAAATGTTTGTAGGTTTGGTGGGAGGACTTCACAATCTTTGCTGTTTGTTTGAATTTGTCTAAACACACATTCCACGGAATGAGGACTTAAGTCATAATTAGTTTCCGTTCCCCTAATTAAGATGAAGCGGCCATTTCTGGGAAGGTGGAAGTTATATGACATTTGTACTTAATTAAATCCAATTTAAATATCACTCCTAATGCTCCATTATTCTCTTATTAGAGACCAGAGATTACATTTTAAAGCCTTTCAAAGACATAATCCTAGTATGAAAGTATTCTTTGCTATCTCATCTGAACATAAAAAATGTTTGGTGTATAACCCCCTGTGCATAATGTTCAAGAGACTTGACATTTCTTCAACAATTATCACTTCTGATTAGTTTTTCTGCGAGATGTATCTGGAGGAAATGAAGAATATCAAAGATGATATAACTAGTGGTGGGGAGCCCCTCTCTCCCTGCTCTCCTGTTAGTGAGTGGTAATTACTGGGAGTGTCTCTCCCTGACGTGGCAACACCCACATCCCAGGGAGCTTGTCTAAGTTTAGGGTCTCTGGGCTCCACCCCAGAGCCAGGTGCTTCTGGTTATTCTAATCCAGCTACGGCCCACTAATCTAGACCAATTTAGAGCAACACTGCTTTCTACAGGGTACTTTCTGGTTACAGCCTTTTTTAGACATTCCTAGATTGAGCCTTCAGAAGAACTACTCCAAACCTCTGATGCAAGGACTATAGAAAAATACAGATCAAACTTTTCTGCGGCTACCTCAGGATGTTCCACATGTGAAATCGCTAGAAAGGAAAACTTCCAGTTCCACAGATTAATCACGGGTATATTTGATAACAGCTGTCAAGGATTACAAGGCATTTCTATTTGCTTAATGACAGTAAAACATTATGCATTTGGAATTTCCTCTTATTTATTTTCAATATATTTAAGGGGTACAAGTGCAGTTCTGTTACATGGATGTATCGTATAGCGGTGAGGTCTGGGCTTTAGTGTTCCCGACACCCAAATAGTGTACGTTGTACACAGGAGGTAATTTTTCATTCCCCCCCCACCCCATCCTCCCACCTCGGGAGTCCCCAGTGTCTGTTACTCCACTGTGTGTGACTATGTGTCATAGGTTAGCTCCCACGTATAAGTGAGAACAGACAGTATTTGGTTTTCCATTCCTGAGTTTCTTCACTGAGGATAATGGCCTCCAGTTCCACCCAAGTTGCTGTAAAAGACATTATTTCACTCTGTTTTATGGCTGAATGCTATTCCATGGTGTGTATATACACATACACCACATTTTCCTTTTTTTATTTTTTTTTTTGAGACAGAGTCTCGTTCTGTCACCTGGGGTTGAGTGCAGTGGCATCACCATAGCTCACAGCAACCTCAATCTCCTGAGCTCAAGCGATCCTCCCGCCTCAGCCTCCCGAGTAGCTGGGACTACAGGCATGAGCCACCGAGCCTGGCTAAATTTTCTGTTTTTTGTAGAGATGAGGTCTCTCCATGTTGCCCAGGCTGGTCTCAAACTTGTAGCCTCAAGCAATCCTCCTGCATGGGCCTCCCAAATTGCTGGGATTACAGGCATGAGCCACCACGCCCAGTGGATAATTGGGTTTTAAAGCTGCTTTAATGTTTACTGTTTATAGTTTGAAAAACAGTTCTTAAGTTTCATGATTCTCAATTATCTTAAAGGAATAAGAAATTAATTCTTGCACGAGAAGGGAAGAGGCAACTGGCCTGAGTGAGCCTGTGTCTCGTAGACCAGCGTTTCCACCAGTTTCCTAGGATGACCTTGTCACTGGGGTGCTTTGGAGGGGTTCGTTCTAAATGGCTCCCTTTAATCTATCTAAATCTATAAAGGCACCTCTGGGAGAGCCACAAAGGAGAGTTGAAAAACAAGGAATGCTTCAGCTCTCATGGATGACTCCCAATCACCAACGTCTTTGCACTCTCAGACCAAAATTAGAGTTTCTGTCTAAACACTCAATATCTGGGGCATCTTTTGGGGTCCCACAAAATGACTCCATGTTTGCTATAAAGAGCTTTCCTTTCTGTTGGGAGAAAGGGTTTTTTTTTATGGTTCATTTGGAAATGATGTGAAGAGCTACTTAGAAAAAGTGGATTTAACCACAAAAATAGTTTTTTGATTTCAAATAACGAATGCCAAGGTTGGCTTTGCTCTGATATCTTCCATCTTGTAGGTTTGCACGGATCACCGGTGTGGTTATTAGCTCTGCCCACGTGTTTCGTTGTGGTGTTGCCGTGATGTGCCTTTGTGCTGGCCCATGAGCAGCACCACCCTACGACTGCCGGCAAGAGGCGCTGTCTTAAGTCACAGGCAGGCTCGGCGCGGTGAGTGTTACTGCATTGCTTCGGACTCGCATCGCGGTAGGTGTGTGTGCTCGTAGTAATTTTTAACTCGCGTAGGCCAGATCACCATTTTGTTATTGCATTTTATAGTAAGGGCATGAGTGTGTTTAAAAAAGACTTTAAAACTTTTCATTTAAAAATATTTCTATTAAGGATTCAAACAATTTAAAAAATATAATTTAAAAAAGTTGTCTTTTCCTCTAAGCCCCATCAATAACACGTTAACAGTATGATGTGTATCCTATTTTTTTCTCCTATGTTTATACAACCTACGATCGGAATGGCCAATTTTTTTTCTTCCTTTCTTTTTTTTTTTTTTTTTTTTTTACTATAAAAGTAGTGCTAAGGCAACATTGCCACAAGTTTGGAAAAGACTTGCAATTTTTGCCACCTAATGTTTTAAAATATTCTTCAATCTTCTCGTATACACTGCAAGTAACTTAAGTGTAGTTTTAATACTTGTCATTTAAAAATGGCTGCATAGCCCGTTGAGTGGCATATTATCATGATGTAATTATTCCACTATTTAATTGCTGTACTTAGAAACCTAGGAGTGCGATTGCAGGATCACAGAGCATAAACATAAAATTCCTAGTTTTCTTACTGTCATATAGTTGTTTTTGGAGGTAAAAACCCGAAACGTTTGCTAAATATCTGCCATATGCTTTGAGATGAATTTTGCAATGTTTACTCAATTCTGGAAACCAACTGCTGTGCTGACATATTTATTCAGTCTTGAAACAGATGGGAGTCTGAGGGGAAGAAGCGAATGGTTTTTAAGAATCTTTTTGTTTTAATAAAAGATTCCAAAATGATCCCTGTAATATTGAGTGTTGATCATTCGATATTTTTATATAATTGTGTGGAAACTGTTTCCAACACTTCTGTTCAGTAAAGACAATTTATAATTCTCTGGAAAGACTCTTTTGCACTAATAAACAATGTTCTTTATTTTATAGTTTGTATTTCAATACAGATACTCCTTAAGATGGGGTCACCTCCTGATAAACCCACTGTAAGTTGAAAATAATGTAAGTCAAAAATGCGCTGAATATATATACCTAACCTACTGAACATCCTGGCTTAGCCTGCACCACCTTAGACATGCTTAGAACACATACATCAGTCTACAGTTAGAAAAAATCTCTTTGGTCTTGAATGATCTTCTTGGTCCCCTGCTGGAATCTTCCCTAACCAGGTGACCAGGCCAGGACGACCTGAAAATGCTCAGCTGACCCCTGACTGCTGTTTTGGGATCTGGCATCCTTCCTCCATTCCCCTGGCCCAGAGAGACCGCGTGTCCCATCTTTCCTTCTATCTCCGTGTTCAACCAAGGTTAGCACTTCCGATTCTCACTCCCCTTCCTCCAGGGACCTACAGGCCCTTTGCCAAGTTCTAAAACTCGAATGCCCAGCTGCACACTGATGTTACATTTTTCAGGGGGAGGGTGCTGGCTTTTATCAGAGTCTCAAAGGGTCTCTGTCCACCCCAGAAAATGAAGAACCATGCGTTAGAGGGTCTTCACCCGTGCACGTGGACGAAAAGGCAGACAGCTCTAGTCCGGGCAGTAGTGTGAGCTTGCTGTCTTGCTCCCGCTCTCTGCCCGGGTGACAGGCCTGAGAGCCGGGCAGTCCTCGACGGCCCCGGTGCTGCTCGTGCCAGAGGAAAACGGGGCGGGTTGCACACCTGTGCCGGCGCCGTTCCCAGGCCCCACTTAGCTTATCAGCCGCTCTGCCCATATCTTGAGGCTGAGACCTTGTGAGCTGATAGCATCTTACCCTCCTGCCAGAGTCAACACACTGCACGCCCAGGAGGCTGGCGGCCATCCCTAGGAAGGGGGTGGGGAGAATGCCACACTGTCACCAAGGCAGGCCGGTGTGCTCGGCCTTCATCGGACGGGCCCCTTTGGCTTCCTCTCCTTATCTCTTCCCCTCCCCAGGACCGCAGTGGCTATGTGGGGCATTGGTCCAAGGGCAGGATCTTTCTCCTGCTTTGGGCTTTCTGGAATCTGTCATCAAGATTCACTGCGATCCCGATCTTGGCCCCACGGACATCTCTGTCCCTGGCAGGGATCCTTGCAGGGCATGGAGCTCCTAGGACCACAGACATGGGAAGCAATGCAGAGTCAGCCCCTGGGGCCTGTGGTTAGCAAACCTCCCTGGATTGCAACGGGCGGAGAAGGAATGGACGCCAGCCGGGCGTCTGCGGGAACTCCGAGTGGTGTCAACCACCGAGCCCTCCGGTTCTGCGCGAGCAGAGCCTGCAGAGAACGGGCTCAGTGGAGAGTGGCAAGGTGCCCCCTATGCGCCATCAGGAGAAAGCAGCAACTCCTGTGTCTGGGTAGACTAGCAAGGGGAGCTGCCGGACAGGAAGCCGGGGTGCATTCTGGGAAGCACGTCACGGGGGGTTGCAAGTCACCACGGGAGCAATTTATGGCAAAATCACACCCGAGACACGTAGAGACCCCAGGAGGGCCTGGCTTCTCAGTCTTTGTGAGATGGATTTCAGGAAGGGGAGAGGAAGGCCACACTGGCCGAATAACCAGGTTGAAATGCGTGGCTGTCCCTGTGGCAAGGACAGTAGCATCAGTAGAGTATGTGGGAAGTGAGTGCCTTGGGGGGAAGGCGGTGATAGTCTCCATCTAGGGCTTCTCAGTGTGCAGAGAGACTGAGGCCCTTGGCCCTGGGGACCCCGGGTGACTCACGGCCTCAGGGGCAGCAGCCTCGGTGCTCCAACACACGTGGAGTCACGTGCTCTGCGTGCCACAGGGTGAAAGAGGAGGGGAGACACTGACACGGGCTGCGCCGGGAAGCCACACCCCAAAAGGACCTTTAAAGAAGAGCCTCCGACCCCCCCACAAATCCGTAGAAGAAGGACCGTTAGCGGGAGAGGGAGCTGGCAGGACGGAGGCAGCCCCCGGGTGAGGGGACGGTGGGAGGGGCCGGTGTTCCCTGGCTGGGTCACATTTACGTGCACTGTGTCCCCCTCCTGCCTCGCTGCTCGGAGCCAAGCCCACCGACCAGCAGCACCCGCACCCAGAGGTGCTAGGAGCGCAGACTCTCGGGCCGGCCCGAGCTGCTGAGTCAGAATTTGCAAATCGGGTCAGTTCGCGTGCGCAGGGAGGTTTGGGAAACGCTGCCCTGCTAGATATGAAGTTAGCAACGCGTGGACAAGTGTGGCCCGGGGAGCCGCACAGCCGGCTTTCGCATTCTGACCACGTCGCTCCCACCCTCGTGACCCACGGCAAGTTTCTCAGCATCTCTGAGCCTCAGTTTCCTCACCTGCAAAATGAGGACAGTCCCAGCACCCACTTGCTAGGATTAGGGGAGGATGAACCTGGTCTCTTAGGTGCTGGGAGGTGAGATTCTCTCTCGGGAGGGCAGGTTCTCCGGTGGGGCTGAGGAATGGTAGCTCTAATGCTGGGCCAGGTGATACTGCTTTGTCATTTGCTGTGTCTGACACCTGGAATCGGGTCTGGAGCGCCCTGGTGGGCCGGGACGAGACTGAGGAGGGCTGGAAGGTTAAACTCTCCGCAGCGGAAAAAGGCCGGGAGTGAGGGGCCGGCCCTGGGAATGTGGGGAGACCAGGTTTGCGGCTGGAAGCCACGATCGATTGTTCTCAGCCAAGGCTCAGCACGACAGCCATGACCACCTGCAGAAAGGAAAGCGGAGGGACAGGGGAGATGGCGGTTTTAGATCAGCCCTTTCAGGAGCTCGACTGGGAAAGGACAGATATTTGAGATGGACGAGAGTCAGAGGGATTTTTAAGAGAGAAGAGAACTGAGACGGTGTTCAGGGGGAATAGCTAAGCTAGCATCTATTCAGCACCCAACACTTTCTTCTATAGGTTTGCTTTTTGTTTGAAACTATGCAACACAACATACATATAGAAGGTGCATAAAAGAAAAATGGACGGTTTAACACATCACTGTAAAGCGAAGTCCTACGCAGTCACCAACTAGCTCAGAATGCAGACCTCGCCAGCAGGTGTCCGTGGAGTCCTGTTCCCTTGCAGGAGGCGGCACATTTGTCTTTTGCTTAAGCTTCAGGCCCATCCTGTGAGGTTGCTGCTCTTGTTCTACTTTACCTGTGAGGCCTCCAAGAAGCAGGTGATTTCCCAGCTCCTCTGGGGGCCCTGCAGGGTGGTGCTGAGGGGGGAACTGGAGAGAGGGAACAGACCCAGGGATTGGGAAGTTCTCCTGAGCAGGGAGCGTGGCAGGAGGGACGTGGGGCAGGGACTGTGGGGTGCAAAGGAAGCGCACCCCAAGGTGTCCCTCCTCACCTCTCCCTGACAGTGCCGGGGGGTCAACCGTTCAGCTAGGTTTGGGCAAAGGCACCCTTGACCCTGTTAGAAAAAGAAGAGCTTGGCAGGCAGGCCTGGGATGTGCCCATGCTGGGCCACCGAATGGAAGAATGTCCCACAGACGAGGGAGGGCCCAGGGGAAGAAGGGACCCCAGAAGGGAAGCTGGAGCCAAGCTGGCTCTGTGGCCCTCGGGTCCACTACTCGTAAGGGAAAAAGCTCTACGGGGGTGTCCTGGGGGTTTCTGCCAGGTTCCAAGTGAGATAAGACAGAAAACAAGTCCCTGGTCAATGACAAGTCAAGGTAACCCAGCCAGAAGAGTTATCATCTCAAGGGGCTCACGTGGCCATTATGCAAACTTTGAAATGGGACATTTCTGCTTTTCTATAAGCAGCTGGGAATTTCTGAGACCTGTTTACCTAGAACTAGAACTTCCAATGAAGAACACCGTGATATGTCTCACGTTCGCCCTTGACCTCCAGCTGCCCAGTTCCCACGCCTCCTTAGGTAAACTTTATTCTTCGTTTCTTATGCGGCTTTAAAGAGTTTAAAAAATGCATATCAAGCAAAAAAAATACTAGACTTTCATTTTCCCTTTCCAAGAAATTTCACAGTCCAGAAATTGGTCTGGTGGATTGTCCCATAAGCCACTAAACCAGTCTCAGTCCCAGGAATAGGTCAGTCCTGTTAAACAGTTGACCACTGTGCTACAGGTGGGCTTCCATCAGATTTAGCCTTCTCTATGGTGTGAATAATTAGGCATTTAGTAAGAAAATTTCTATGGAAAGAAAAAAAATCCAAAGGTTAATGGTTGTAATAAACTATAAACTCAATTTTTGAGTTCAGAAAGCAGCAGTTGAGAAAGATCTCTAGATTTGGGGCTCAAAGCATCTTTAGATGGAGTGGGGCAGGCAGTGGCAATTTTATAGATTTTCCTGGTTTACAGGAATATTAAGCTCAGGAAATCTCCTCCTTCCCTGCTTCTCTCCTTCCCTCTTTCTTTCTTTTCTTTCAGGCAGGGTATTCCTCTGCTGTCCAGGCTAGAGTGCAGTGGCATCATCATAGCTCGCTACATCCTCAACCACCTGAGCTCAAGCGTTCCTCCTGCCTCAGCCTCCTGAGTAGCTGGGGCTACAAACATGTACCATGACACCTGGCTAATTTTTCTATTTTTAGTAGAGATGGGATCTCACTCTTGCTCAGGCTGGTCTTAAACTCCTGGCTTCAAGTGATCCTCCCGCCTCAGCCCCTGAAAGTGCTAGAATTACAGGCATGAGCCACTGTGCCTGGCCAAGAAAACTTTTTTTTTTTAATTATTTTGTGTCAAAGGGATATAAATGTTGAAAGAAATCTATCACCTGGACTTTGTTTGCTGGAGTAATTTATATCTGGCTGTGTTGCCAGGGATAATTAGTGTGTAGAAATACTGGTTGTTTGTAAGAAGGTAGCTACCTGGAGACGTCTTCTCCTGGAAAGCAAGCAGCACCATAGAACAAGATGAACTGAGACACGTCTAATTGGGGAAACTTGTCACAAGGAGATTTATATGATAAGGAGCAGACAGCCTTTTGTGAATGTATCTTCTTGTTTCTGACTCACTGGAAGGAAGGCAGCCACAGAGGAAGGGCAGCCAGGAGACTAAGGCAAACTGAAGCGTTTGGGAAACAGTGTGAGACAGCTGTCCCCCTTGAAGAGAAAGCCAGGCTTTTAGCTTCAGGCAGATAAGGACCAAAGCCAGAGCTCTGAGAGCGAGTGAAGCCCCGAGGGGAATTGGGAGAAGTCTGGGGGCTTTGACACATGGGAACAAGTGACAGAAAGACATGATGGGTTCTTGCTTTTCAACTGCAACAGGGAAAATGTCTACATTAAGTTGGAACCGTAGCTTTTCAAAACCAGAAAGAAAACCCCCAATTAAACAATAGATTAAAAAAATTAGCCAGGCGAGGTGGCATGAGCCTGCAGCCCCAGCTGCTCGGGAGGCTGAGGCAGGAAAATCACTGGAGCCCAGGAGTTCGAGGCTGCAGTGAGCTGTGATCGTGCCACTGCGCCTCTAGCCTGGGCGACAGAGCAAGACCCCGTCTCTAAAAATAAATAATAATAAAATTATTGCACTATTTTCAGGCTAATCATGGCCGTTTTATTTTCTTTATAAAGGACTGGGTTCCGGAGCAGAGAAAAGATGTGAGTTACAGTCTAGACGTCATGAATGAAACCAAAGCGACCCATATATTTTTTTTCATCCCGCTTCACGGAGTCGGCACCACACTCGGCACATATTAGATATTAAAAAGTACTTGTAGAATTTAATTGAATTGTGACAGAGTGCTCCAACCGGAGATTTCAGGTGGTGGAAAACAGCATCTGAATTTTGACTTTTTCAGCCAACACGGCAAGTGACAGCAATGGCGGATGCCAAGACGACAGGCAAACGGCCTGGCTGAGCCCCGTCTGCCCAGCAGGGGGCGCTGCAGGGTCTCCTTAGCCCAACGGCGCGAACGGTAAAGTCTGAAAAAACCCTTTGCTGACTGTGCAGGAGGAAGACCGCACAGAGACGGTTTTTCAGGCCTCCTCTGCCGCGGTTCTGGCAGGGAGGATGCCGAGGTGGAAGTGCCGCGCGAAGAGCAGATGAGGAGTCAGGAGACCACGGCAGTCCCTGCTCTGCCCCAGGAGCCGGGGACCTTGGCCGGTGACGTCAGCGTCTGAACCTGCTTCTCTGTCTGTGGCAGGACAGCCCACCCCCGGCTGCGAAGCCCTCTGAGTGCACAGCGTAACCGCTGCAAACGATGGGCCACCTCGCCAGTTCGGGGTCACTGTTAGGTCAGGCCTCTTTTAATATTTTGTAGGATGTAACCCTGAGCCCCATCCCATCAGTGCAACCTGCCGTCCTCCTTTCCACTGAGACTCGCTCATGCCCCCTGCGTCACAGTCCCTGTGCCGGGCCCATTCGTGTCTCAAAGTCTGCCCGTTTGGGGTCACATGTGGGCTTTCCCCCTCAGAGCATCCCGGAGGCTAGAAATGCCCCAGAGATGCTTCCGGAGCTTTGACTCCGGGAAGGGGCTGAGAGCCTGTTCTTCCAGAAGCTTCTTGGCCCCAGTGCAATTTGTCCCCCACTGCTCCCAATCTTAGCGGGGAGGGGGAAGGCCCGTCTCTGTCAGCGGGCCTGGCGCCCCCCAGAAGAAGAATGGTCCTTCCTCGCCTTTCTTCCAGTTCGGGAAAAGCATCACTCATCTGTCTGTCTCTGGGAGACTCACTGTCTCCTCTGCTACAAAGAGACGCTGCTGGAATCTTTTAAATGGAAACTTTTCTTGCTTAAAAGAAATCAAGTTCTGCCTCCTGGGATGCCCTGCAACATTTTGATGATGGTTTATTGTCTTTTTTGAGGGGAGCGAGGAGAGAGAGAGCGCGAGAGCATGAAGGCAGCTCAGCAGAGCAGGGAGGCTGGGTGGGAAGAAGGGAGCGGGGATCCGGGGGTGGCCCTGCGCCCCTTTGTCTCCTGCAGGAAGTGGGCAGTGGGCTGAGGGTGACCTGCCAAAGCCCGGGAGAAGGGACGAGAGGGGCCTGAAGCTGCTTTGCTGAAGGGGGTGTGGGCTCAGGTGGCCATCGCTGACGGCGGCTCGCTCAGCTGGTGTGGCCCAGCGTCAGGGCTTGGGGTCTCCCGCTGGGCTGCCGGGTCTTGGATCTGCTCCTGCCCCAGCCTCTAACTCAGAACTGTGATTTCTGGGCCCCGTTCTTAGAACTGACCAGAACACTCTAGAAAGAGGGTGCAGTGCAGGAAGGGAGGCTATTTCCTGGTCTCAGATTTGGCACTGTTTCCCCATCTTAAATAAAAACCTCCTTTTTGCTTTTTTGCTTTCCCTTCTGCCTTCTCTCCTTGGCCTCCTGCCCCTTTCTCTGTCTCCCTTTCCTTCCCTTCCCCCTGTGTCCCCACCTTCTGTTTCCTACTCCAGGTGCTTCTGACAGGGGCGTGGTTGCAGGCCTGTGCGGCCGCTGAGCTGGGGTGGACAGACGCCTGGCCTTCTACCTAAGGCAAGGTGTGGGCAGCGCCCTTTGTGGCCACACGGGGGCAGCAGGACCTCAGGCAGGGGACGTGCCCGTGCCACCTCTCTGTGCCGCCTCTTGGGAGAAACACGCTCCTGGCTCTGGTGTTCCTGGGCCTGGCCGAGGCCTGGCTGCAGGGTGACATCCTGCACACAGTGTCCCTGCAGACAAAGGCTGGCCTTACCCATGTTTGATTTTCCTCCATCTGTAAAACCACATACCCACAACAGATGGATCCGTCACAGCACGTATCCCTGTCCCAGCACAGCGTGCACTGAGAGCATACTCAGAGCGAAGGAAAGAGGCGAAGTAGTAATAGAAGTTGTCATCCTTTCTTCTCTCCCTACCCCCCACCGTCTTGTGAGCTGCCAGGTGTCTACACCACACGTCTGCTGGCCCAGGTGGCCTCAGGTCCGCTCTGGGTGGGGTGGGGGAGAACGGCGGTGGTCACTGCGATCCCGCCACGGACATCCCAGTCTCTCTCTGCCCGGGACAGGGGTGAGCTTGCGCTCCCCACCCTTGGAGGTCAGGTTTGGCCTCGTGACTTGCTTCGGCCGAGGAAATGTGAGCAGAAATGACGTGAGTCACTTCCACGTGGTGCTTTAAACGCCAGAGACGGGGAGGGGCGGGGAGGAGGGCCGAGAGGAGAGCAGTGTTTCCCCGGCTCTGCTGCTGTGACCAAATGCCACGGGCTGTGTGGCTTAAATAGCAGACATTTATTTCCTCACAGTTCTGGAGGTTGCAAGCCCAAGGTCAAGGTGTCACAGGGCCAGTTTCTCCCGAGGCCTCTCTCCTGGGCTTGTAGACGGCTGTCTGCTCCCTGTGTCCTCACGTGGTCATCCCTGTGTGTGTCTGTGCCCTAATCTCCTGTTCTTACTAGAACACTAGTCAGATTGGGTTAGCCCCACCCATGTGACCTCATTTTTCCTGAATTATCTTTTTAAGGGCCCCACCTCCAAACACAGTCCCATTCTGAGATACCGGGGTTAGGGCTTCAACATGAATTTTCTGGGGGACACAATTCATCCCATAGCAGAAAGTGAAGCCATTTTTCCCAGTGGTGGCAGCAGGCAGAGGTGGGGACGGACAGAAGACCTCCTGAGAATGGCCCACTTAGCTGTTGCAGGGATCCCTGAAAGGCTGCCGCTGAGCTTGCCAAGGTTCTAGGCACAGGCGGGCTGGGCTCTGTGTATCACCGGATGTTCCCTGCCCTGCCCTCCCCATGGTCCTGTAGGCCCCTGGGTCCCTGAACCAGACCTTTCCCTTCCTGGAAGGCTAAGACGGCTCCACTTTCCGACCACACCTGTCTGGTACAGACAGGACGGGGCGAGTGGGATCCGTCCCACCCTCGCTCAATGGTGAGGCCCCGAGTCCCCCAGGTGGGGGCGTGGAGGTGAGCACCCCGAGCTGGGCCCACCTGGGCAGGGGATCTCCTGGAGGGGACCAGGAGTCCGCTTGTTATCGCTAACTCAGATTTCCCATGGGAATCTGGCTGTTCTGGGCAAACACCCCTTCCTTAGTGCTTCAGTCCTCCTGGCATGGAGCAGGGGTAAGAAGTCCAGCTCTGGGGGCTCCCTGCTTAACACACGGGTTAGCAAAACTGTGCCCCAAAAGGCTGCTCAGAGAGTCTTACAGCTTCTTTCCTGGTGGTCCCTGCAGGTGGGGACGTTCACACCAATCTACCTCCTGCAGCGAGTGCTGGGTGACTACTTCCCAGAGCCCTCAAACACTTTCCTCTTCCTTTTCTTCTTTTTTTTTAAATTGACACATCATAATTGTACATATTTATGGGTACACAGTGATGTGTTGATACATTCAGTGTATAATGATCAAATCAGGGTAATTAGCATATCCACCACCTCAAGCGATGATCCTCAAAGAAATAACAAACGTTCAAACACTAGTGAGGTTTCTCTTCCTGAATCAATTTCCTTCGGAGACCCCTAGCTGTCTCCGTGGCCCTTTGCTTTGAGCCCTTGAGCAGGGTATTTAAAAACAGCACATCTGAAACCTCCAGTCTGGTTGCAAAAATCATCATCCACCCATCCACTCATCCACCATCCTTTCATTCAATCCGGTGCTTGGCCCTGTGTGCGCCGTACAGGGACAAGCTAAGAGGAAGTCACTTTGTCTTTTTTGTACGGATACCTTCTTTTGAAGTATTTTTTATTTCACTTTTTCTAACAGCAATGTAGAAACAAATAATCATAAAAAATAAAAGTATAAAGTGTCCATCGATTACATAATAGCACTTGGTATTGCTACGGGGGTGGATCTTGGGCTCGGCCAGGCCAGGTGGAGCCTGCCCAGGCCCTCAGGCCTCTGCGATGGCTCCTGAGCCCGTGAAGGCAGGAGACGTAGCTACACGAGACAGCGCCAGTGGAGACTTCGCGTGTTACACCCGGGAAGCCCGGGCGTGGCAGGGAGATGGAGGGATAGTGGGTAGAACCGGAAACGGCGCTGCGTACACGTGGAGGACGGTGGCGGTGGGGGTCAGGCCGGCCCTGCTGCTGCCCCGCAGACCCCGCAGAGCAGGGACGTCACAGGGCTGAGTCGATTCAGTCAGTTGTGCTCGCTGCGGATGGGGAGGGAGCTGAGGACACTGGACGGCACTCGGGAAACACGCCGCCTTCCCCTCCGCTCTCTGCCCTGCTGGCCCCCTTCTCTTGCTCTGCCTCATCCCCTGACAAAATTCTCTTGGGATGAACTTGGGCAAAACAGCTGAGACATAGAACCTATCCCCAAGCGTGTCTTGATCGTGGCCTCCTCTTACAGAGCAAGGCGAGCGGGCGCGGATTCCGAGCAGCTAGTCGCTCAGGTGCACCCAGTTCAATGGGACGGACCACACGCAGCAAAACCTCCCAGCTCCGGCTGAATCCGCTTGCTTCTGTTACCGTAATGACTGACTTCTAAAAGAAAAAAAAAGCTCAGTCTGGCATTTTTTCAGACTGTGGGATGGGCTTGCCTGCGTGGGTTCAAAGATGTTTACGGAGTGTTCTCTGCCGTGTGGGTAGGTGGGTGCGTGGGGGCCGGCCCAGGACCTCCAGGGCTGGTCCGGAAGGTGCAGCAGGAGAGGAAGGGCTCTCCCGGCCTGGGCAGTGCGCGTGCGGAGCTCTGAGCAGAGCAGCGCTGCGCGGTCCTCTGGGCCTCAGTGCACGGAGTAGGGTGGACACAAAACCTTGGCTACGTTGTTCTACCTTCTTTGAAAGAAGCATAAACCCTCTGGCTCTTTGAAATTACAAGGAAGAGACCAAGATCCTTCCTGTCTACGAGGGACAATTCATTTGCATCTTCCCAGCCTCAGCCCACTAAGGGAAAGCAGCCTCTCCCTGTGTAGCTCACAGTGTGTGTGGACACGGGCCCGCTGAGATTATGCAGGAAGGAGACGAGACAGACACACAGAGCGGCCGGACATCGTGCTTAGACTATGGGACTATTGTCCCACAGCCCACTGTCCAGGCCCTGCCCTGCCGTTGCCCCGAACATCCTGAATTGCCAAGCGGGAGGTGAGTGGGTGCGAGTGAGGTGGGGCGTGGAGGGGTGGGCAGTGCGTGGGTTTGGCAAAGCGTCGGGACCACCTTTGGGGTGCAATTCACTGACACGGACATGTCTAGGCATCACTAACGACGGTTCCACACGTCAACATCCACAGCCACGGAGCAGCCGCGCCGCCTGGAGAGTCACTCTCCTTCCCCAGGCTTCACTGCGCTCCTTTATCAACGAGAGGGCTCGGCGAGGTGACATGGCAGGTCAACAGGACTTCCGGTCTGAGGACTCTGCCAGGCTGGGCCGTGCAGGGCGAGTCGCCCCGGCTGACTCTCTAGCCCACCGAGGTCTCGGCCCTCGGATCCTCACACTTGATGGGGAGACGCTCTTAAATCAAATCCTAAACTCTGCACCTGACTGCCCACCTGGCTTCCTCATTTGGACAAAAACCGAAGTTATTAACAAGTTAGCGACACATTAGTAACAGTCTTACTCAGTGAAAACTAGTGGTTAGGTCAGGCACGGGGTCTCAGAGGAGACTCAGGACAGGCTCTGGGCTCCCCGGATTGTCTTTCGGGGGGGGCAATAAGGGACGTAGGTGACACCAGCAGAACCCACCAGGAGGCCTCTGTTGCGCCCCCTGCAGGAGGATTTTATGGGAAGCCCGCCCAGGACCTGGCTGGTTCAGTCACCAGGGGTGTCCTAGGCAGGCTCCCTGGGGCTGTGGGGGGACAGCGAAGGGGCCCTCTGGAGGGTGTGACCGGTGCACGTGGCCAGGGAGGCGATGGGGGCACCTGTGCTCGCTCCACCCAAGCTACGCTAGTGTGTGCCTGTCACAGGTCCCGGCACACCTGGGGACGATGCACACGGCCTGTGGCGCCGCGTGGAAGACCAACGGCAGCCCCCACCGCGGGCTCTCCCGGGCACTGGCCGCGGCTGTGGAGCCTGCGTCCCCAAGCACCACTTTGTCATTCCTTTTGATTTTCCTTTCCTGGTGGGCTCCTTTCAAGGCTGCTGAGTCACCTACTTAGGGTGAATTCGAGCCTTGCGCTTAGAGGACAGCAACAGCGTGGGAGATGGGCACGTCTGACCTGTCTAATCTCCCCAGCATCCCTGGGGGGAGCCTTCTGCAAGAATGACAGCTTTGGGGACCCCCTTTGGGAATCCCAGTTCATAGCACCAGTGATTCCAGGAAACAGGAACGTGGGCCACCGAGGGATGGATCACGCTGGGAACCAGGCTCTCCTTAACGTCTGGCTGGAGCAGCCCTTCTGCAGAGCTCTTTAGGCATGAAACGGGCACCAGTCCAGGAGGCCCTGGGACCACAGCTGGGGCCCCGTGGAGCACCGTCCCACAGGTCCTGAGGCCTCCGAACTGCCAGCTGCAGGAAGCCCTGCCTCTGGGAGACCCTCTGGGGCAACTGGGCCTGGGCTCCCCCCACCCCGCCCCTGCAGGGCCTCTCAGCACAGAGAGAACCTCCGGGAGTTGATGTTCATCTTGGTGACGCCAATGAGCTTGAGGGGCGTGGAGAGGCTGAAGGAGGAGGCCAGGGGCGAGTCGCAGAAGAGGTCGGCCAGCTCGTCCCGCTCCTCCAGCTCGTAGGTGGCGTCGTTGAGCATCCTCCTGTGCAGGCGGCAGGTGTGCTCGATCTTCAGCTTGTTGATGTCGCCGCGCAGGCGCATGAGCTGTCTGGCCAGCTGCTGGTCCTGCAGCCGCATCTCCGTCTAGAAGGCAGGGAGGAGGCGTGAGCACAGGGACGGACCCGCGAGCAGGAGTCCTCAAGAACCGACTGGTCCGTCCGGAAACACTAGCCCTTCGCCAGCTCGGGGAGGTGGAAAGACACAGATGGCAGGGTGACAAAGGGGGTGTGCTTGCAAAACAGTATCTGCAAGGGCGACTTCACACCTTAAACACGACCTGGGGCCCCGATGAAGAGGTAACTCCGCTGCGATCCAACCAAACCTCGCGAGTTCCCACAGCCTCCGTAGAAACCCGAGCAACGGCTAAGCGGTTTTATTCTTTTCTCAGAGTTTTTAAAAAAGGTGGCAGAATCTGTACAACGTACAATTGATCATTGTAATCATTGTTAAGGGCGCAGCTCAGGGGCAGTCAGTGCATTCCCGTTGCTGTGCACCCGTCACCACCCACCTCCAGAACCCAAGAGTTCATCTTCCCAAACTGCAACTCTGCACCCAAAGACACTGACTCCCACTCCTCTGCCTCAGCCCCTGGCATCCCCGATTCTACCTCCTATCTCTGCATATTGAGTGATCCAGGGGCCTCGTATAAGTGCAATCACGCAGTATTTGTGTTTTTGTGACTGGCTGATTTCTCTTGGCGTAACACCCTCCCGGTTTCAGCGGCTAAGCGGCTCTTAAATACATTAATCTTTTTAGAAGTCTGTAGGGAACGTGTCTCTGCTGATCCGTGTGCAGGAAGTCAGGAGAATGGAGCTGCTGGGAGGACGCAGGGGCTGCAGCGTCAGAGACCAGGGCTGGGGCTGAGTCCCCCCTCCTCTCTTCTCTTGCCACCAAGCTCTGCCAAGGGACCCCTCAAAGGCAGTGATGCCAACACAGCCACGGTTGCTGCCACAGGCGGCTTGACGCGCCCGACATACGTGGTCTCACTGCATCCCCCCACGACTCCAGAGGTGGGCATGGTCTGTTTCACAGAAGAGGAAATGGACCCAGAGAAGTTAAGGAGCTGTGCAGGGCCAGCCGGCCTGTGAATGGTGGCACTCGGACCCGACCCAGAGCTGGTGGCCTCCCCCGGCTCCTGTGCACCAGAGGTGAGCGGGGCCCAGCGGCAGAGGAAGTTCACAGCGCTGGTGAGAACCTGAGCTCCAGTCCTCACTCGCCGGGTGGCTTTGGACAAGTCCCTTGCACTCCTTGAACTTCTGTCTCCTCATCTACAGAAAAGGGACAAGACCTCTTGCAAGGACTGTGAGAAGTGAGTGAGACAACATATAACGTGCCAGAAAATACGAACAATACCGGCCATAAGGTAAGAGGGTCCCCATTGTGGAAGGCCTTTCTCTCCAGGCCTGGGCACAGAAAGTGGATCCCAGCGAGGACCCCCCCAGTTTTAACCCCTCATCACAGAGCCTGAGATGCTGGCCTGGGACCTGGCCCTAGTGAGTCAGCTCTCAGTGTGGGTTTAATGCTGTCCCTGGCAAAGGCTCCGCTGTGGGACGTGACTCTGGGAACAAAGGCACTGGCTGGATTCTCAGAGGCGCAGCCTGTCATTCCGGCAACCCCATAATTAGGGCTTAGGACTTGGCGAGAGGGGGAGAGATGTCACCGGCCAGGGGCTGTCAGCGCGTGCTGGTGAGAGGGGCTGTCCCCATCAGGTGAGAAGAAATGAAGAGTGTGGGACAAGGGGGCCCCTTCGAAACAGCTGTGCTTGTTGCGTAGGCTCCACTGTAGCCAACAGTGTCTGCTTTTTGAGACAGACAAGAACGTTCTTCAGAGAGCTGGGCTGTTTCTTAAGGTAGCAGGTGAAGCCCGAGGGCAGGATTCAGTAATAAACAGAGAAATTCAATGCTCTGAAAGAGGAGGGGTGAGTGCGGGCGGGGTGAGGGGCAAACCCCAAAGGACAAGGAAATTCAGAGAGCGGAACAGTCTCCTGAGCTGTGCCTTGTGTCATTTGCTGCTTTTCCAGGGGAGTCAGGAGAGGCACTGACTCCAGTGTGTCCCCAAAACAAGTGACAGCAAGGACTGGAACGGACATTTGCACACCCACGTTCACAAAAGCACTATTCACAGTCGCCAAAGACGGAAGCCACCCAGTGTCCCTGGACGAGCGGATGACACAATGTGGTCTGTCCACACAGTGCAGTGTTATTCAGCCTGGGAAAGGAAGGAGATTGCGCCCCATCCTACACTGTGGAGGGACCTCGAGGACACCACGCGCAGTGACATAAGCCATATACGAAAGGACAATGCTGAAACACGGGCTCTTCTCTCCTGTCCCAGCCTCTAGCTGCAGACAGTCTCTGATGCTGAGAAGAGACCGGTGTAAAGTCGGGGCCATTTTCTCAGCTGCGTGGGAGGGTCCAGAACATGCTCCATTGTCCCACGATTTGGAAATAAGACTTAATAAAGTTCTCGAACCTTGGAAACAGTCTCCGCAACCTCTCTCATTATTTATTTCGCCTCCCTCAGAGGTCTGGCTTATCGATTTGTCAGTGCCGCGTGGGACTGTCCGCCTAGGAGACCAGGTAGAGTAGTCCTATCTGATCTTGGGGTTGGCCTCTGAGAAGGAGGTGGATTAACGCCGGTGGGAGAGAAAGCAGGGGTGTCATTCACGTGTGCTGCTGCGTGGCAGCTTGAGATTCTGGGAAAATGTGAAAAAAGAATTCAGACACCCCTAGAAACCAAACTGAGTCTGTGAATTGATTTCCAGGGGAAGCTGTCCCCCCGGGCGGAGGCAGAGGCTGGAGCCGGTTCTCGGAGGTCTCTACTCCGGCAGGCAGAGGCCCTCTGGACACAGCCGAGCTGACTGTCCTGGCATGCAGAGGCCGCAGGCGTGGTGTCTCACGCTCTGCAGTCCTGGCCTTGGGGGCCTGCAGGTGTGGGCGGGAGGGAGGGTGCATCTGTCACCTCCTCAGAGACAAGAGCCCTGCCCCACCCACCACGGTCCCGCCGCACCCCACACCGAAGCCCAGCGCTCAGCGAATGCCAGGCCTGGTGGTACCGAATGGAGCAGGGACTGGGTTAGAGGACCCCTGCCTGCCTCCTTCAGCCCCAGGATGGCCTACATGATGTCACCCTGGTGGGGCACAGCCACGAGGCATCTCCTCCCTTCCTTCTCCTTGACCAGCCAAGACAGTCCGCAGGGAGAGGCAGGGCCTCCCGACCCCGGGTCGGTGCAGCTCCCGGGAGCAGTGCCTGCCTCGTCAGCTCTCACGGGGAGCGGGAACTTCTGGAGACAGAGGGCCTGATTTTTGTCTTATTCTAGGAGATTCTATGCCTTTTTTTTAATCAGTAGACTACACAGTGAAGAGTGTGTACCAATTACGTTGGCAAGAAGCCTCGCACTTTTCTTTCTTTGGTCTTTTATTTTTATAATTTGTTTCCCTCTTGATTATACATAATATATGCCTATTTTAGAAATTTTGGAAACTACAGAAAAGTCCAAAGAATAATGTTACCACCCAGAAATAAAGATCACTGAAGTCTGGTGTATTTCCTTTGCTGGTACCTTCGTTTACAAATTCTTTAATAGCCCCTAAGAGGCCAGTGTCTGCCCAGACGAATGGAACAGGAGTCTTCCTCCTGACAGGCTGACAGCCCCAGGCCACGCTGAGAAGACTTAGCGTTGGGCAAGCACATGCCTGGACGAGAAGCTCTCTTGTGAACCCAATTCCAGCCCTGCCAGGTCCTCGCTGGATGGCCCTGAGCAAGTTATTATCCTCGTCAGGAAATGGCTGCCCAGCCCCTGCTGAAGGGCTGTTGAGAGGCACTGCTAGCAGCTGGCTGTGACTTTTACAGGCATCCTGGTCTGAAACCAGCAGGGTTTAAACACAGGCTTTCTGACAGCTCACCGCCCTGCTGGCGGGAACATCTGATGTGTCTGGAACAAAGGGAAGAGATCTGATCTACAGCCCAGTGATGTGGGTTTGTGCCATGGTGAGCCTCATCCTTCACGGGATCTTGGGCAAGTCACTTAACCTCTCTGTCCCTGAGGCCTATAATCTTTCCGGGGCTCAGTCTGTAAAGCAGGAATAGCAAGTACTTCCAAGCCTTTGCACAGGATGCTGTATGGGAAAGAACTCTGGGAACCATAAAATGCTCCCTGGTTGGGAGATGCTAACATGGTTGTATCCCCACATTTCTCACCTCCGTCCCCATCAGAAGAAGCTCAGTGAGTCTGACCTGTCACTTGGCCACATCGTTCAGTGATATGGATGACAGTGGCCTCAGAGGGCTGTGCCCGGACACATCAGAGTCACGCACTTGGCAAGCAGACAGCACGGGCAAGAGAGGGTTAACTAGGAGAGGACTCCTGGCTTGAAAGGAGCTGAGGCCATCGGCCTCCTACTCCTCCGACTGGCAAGCCCTAAGTCATTAAAACTTGTCAGGTTTCTTTTTCCTTTTCCTAACAACCATAAACACCTTCCTGCAGGCTCTGTCTGCAGGGATCAAACACCTGCGTGAAACTGAAGGAAAAGTATTTGTCAGCACCCAGGTTTCCCACCGCAAAGACAGCCCACTGGGAAGCCGGAATGTTTTGTTTTCAAGTCTGGCACCGCACAGCCCAAGCGGAAGACTTTCTTGTCCCTTTTCTTTATCCTCCAGGTTGGCAAAGGGAACTTTTGGGCGTGACAGAAGAGAGAAGACAGAAAGGCGGGTGCCCTTCCCGAGCGCTGAGGCCCAGGCCCAGGCCAGGGAGTCGCTGACCCTGACCGCAAGCCCAGCGAGAGGCGCCTGGGAAATGTTCTGAATTCCAGACCCAGCTGGAGAGAAGAGAATCCCGCAGCTCTGGGGGCCAGGCCCTTCTAGCCCACCCCCTTCCCGAAGCATCGCCCCCAGCTACCCCAGGCCACACAGTCGCCTACTGAGGCCGTCTGGAAGGTAAAAAGCTGGAGGCAGTGTCCTTCTGGCGACCCGGGTGGCCTGGAACCAGCAGAGTTGCACAATGGCCTCTTCCTCCGACCCTGAGTTGATGTGGGGGCAACAGCAAGATCAGATCTTAGCCTGGAGGAGTCAGGTGGCCCAAAGCCACCTAGTGCAGAGCCCACAGCCCTGCCTGCCACAGCCAGATGATGACACATTCTCTAAATCCACTCGGGACAAAGGTCAGGCCTCCTTGGCTGGAGGATTTCCACCTCCCTGTATCCCCAGGGCATTAGCCTGAAGGAAAATCCAACCTGCTTGCAGGTCCCTGGGGGGTGTCAGGTACAATTGTCATTTCCTTGAAAGCTGAGGGGTAGAGCTGACTCCCGAGAGAGCTGTTAGGATTCTTCCTTGCCTTAGAAAGGAGTCAAGATCAGGCAGTCACTCTCTGCCTGGTAGCTGGTCTTGAGAGGGCGGGGGCACACGACGGAGCTGCCAGACTCATTGCCTGCAGGCGACTGAGGGGCACTGACAGCCACCTGCCTGGCTGTCTCATGGCTCCTGGCAGAGCTGCTGGATGGTTAGGGCCTGCCATCCCCTGAGGTCAAGCCCCCATGGAGTTGGGTGCTTGGCTTCCTGTAGGGAAAACATCCACACGACTGACTGAGTGACAGATTTCCAATGGTTTCCTTGTCTGTAAGAGGCAAAGACAACATTAGCACTCGAGGCTAACAGATCAGCCTCGAGGGCCTGCCCAGGTGTGGAGAAAACTTGATTCCAGGCTTAAAACACAGCAAAGATCATGCAAACCACTTTCAAAGGGTTAAAAAAATGAGATCAGTTTTGAAAACACCTTCAATGAGTTAACAGATGACAAATTAGGAATGGCATTAAGTTTAACATTTTGACTGAGACTTAAGAATGTGCTTGTTGTCCAAATGCTGAACTGTCTGTTTTCAATCCAAACAGCTCACAAGTCGCCTTTGTTACTGTCTAATCCCTGCAGCAGGCAGAAGCGCACGTCCGGTCTGCCTGCTGGTCTGCATTTGGGCCGCTCTGGGCCTCAGAGATGCAATCTTCTGAATGAACGAAGTGGTCCTTGGACCACCCGGTTTGGGACGCTGCAAGTTAATTCACTGAGGCCCACTCGTCGACGGAGCCACGCAGCAGTTATAGCAGAGACAGGGCTCTCAGCTGAGCTCGGGGATCCCTGCGTCTGCCCCTGAGGTCCCTCCTTGGTCCCCTGGCCCCAGACTTGCCCCCTTTCATTCCTTACTACTCAACGTGTGGCCGGAAGAACAGCAGCATAGCATCTCCTTAGAGCTTGTTGGGAACCCCAAACCACAAGCCCCACCCCAGACCAAAGGGGTCGGAATCTTCACTGTAACAAGAGACCACACTGAGTTCAAGCCCTGCCTCTGCCAGGTCCTAGCGCCATCATCCCAGGCAGGTTGCCTGACTCTTACCGGCCTTGGTTTACTCATCTGTAAAACGGAGACAATAAGGGCAATTGCAGTTTTGTCGTAAGACTCGGAGATGGGGGAGTGAGGCTGGAGCTCTCCTGTTCAATCCCGGGTCTCTCTCTGCCCCGTCCCCATGCGTTCTGCTGACATCTGTGTGAATTTACGTTTTTAGGAATCCAACAGCACAATCGACTGCCTGTCGAGGACTGAGGGGCCAGGGCTCAAATTGTAGCTTTCTCACTTGCTGCTGCGTCCCCTCTGAGCCTGTTCTCTCTGCTGGAAAATGGGAGTCCGGGCAAGTGACGTGACGGTTAGAAGAGGTGGGTGAGGTGTGCGGGCACCTGGCACATGGGGAGCTCTCGATCAGTGCCAAGTCTCACTCTTGTCATTACTGCCACTGTCACCCACCTCTGGTACACAGAGCGGTGGCCGGGAGAGTGGGAAATGTTCTGCGAGTGTGGAGTGTTACTAATATGATATGAAATGCCGACACTCTCTCTACCCGTTTAGGACGGCCTCTGGCAGCCAAATTCGTCCTGACACTGAATGCTCCGCTGCTGCCTCTAGAACAGGCTCTGCGCGTCACCCACGCCGCTCCTCAGCCTGGCCACCTTCCTCCTTCTGGCCAGCACACTCTGGCCGGGCACGTCTCACAGTGGCCTGGCCAGAGAATGAGCATGACCCCAGGGGCCAGGCAGCGGCTCCCAGCCCAGGCTGCACACCGGAGCAGTGGGAGCTCTAGGATGCCTGGCCTGTCCCCCAGGCATCCGTTTGATCAGTCTGGGGCATGGCCAAGGCTTTGGGGGTTTTAAAAGCTCCCAGGTTGCTCTAATGAGGTGAGCAGCTCCTGTCTGTGTGAAGGATGACCAGGACAAGCTCTAGGGGACGCCCGCTGGTTCACGCACAGGAGGTTCCTTCTCTCATCCCCACTGCAAAGGGGGGCCACGGGGAATGCTAGCTCACTTAGAAGCAAATGTCTCTGCTCCCAGAAGCAACAGAGTCTCAAATGAACTCGAAACTAACAAGAGGCATCCTTGATTAATAGGAATATTTTTTGTTCCTCCTTATGAAAACAAACCAAAGCCGTTTAGCCTCGGGAGCTCACGGAGCAGCTGCACCTTTTACCCACCCCCACAAGCACCCAGGGGCGACAGAGCCCCGCAGAGGTGCAGCCCGAACCCACGGGTGCCCTGTCTTCTCTGAGAGCCAACCGCAGACACACGCGCCAGGTACCCAACACGGACGCGTCAGGGTGGTGTGCTGAGAAGCATTCTCAACCAAAAAGGGATTAAACCAAAAAAGGCGTCCAATTAATCAGACATCTGAGTCCCTGAGCCCCTCCACACCCGGACCCCAGTGATTTATTTCCGCTCACGAGGAGTTCCAGGCCCTGGTGGGGATTTGTTTCTCAGGATTCTGACCTGACAAACCAAGCAGGCTTCAGCCTCGCCGGCTGACCCAAGGGTGATGGCGGCCCTGGAAGGCAGCTGGCCCTGGACTGCTGGCTCACCTGTGGCCGGGGGGCCTGGCTCTGCTGGTGTCACCTGGGCCTCAGGCGACGGGTGGGCAGGGGTTGTGAGCTGGGGAGGGGTAGCTTCGAGCCTGGCTCTTCCGGGAAGCCACCATGCCAGACACCAGCCACTCTCCCCTGGGCGGCGGGAGGGGTCGGGGCACTCAGCTCTGTGCTCCACCCCCTTTATCAGACTGAGTCACCATCGCTGCACATGGTGAGAGGTGGCCTGATGGGAACCTGTTTTGCTCGTGGGCAGAAAAACGATTGAGCTGCTGCCCCAGCTCAAATACAACAAGCCCTTTGCTCACAATTGCTCTGCCCAGAACGCCCGTCCCAGCCCTGGCTCCTGGGCAGACTCCTACTCTGCTCCTGCACAAAGCTTCTCCCCAGGCAGGACCCGTCCCGCCCTCCCTGGGCAGCTCCTTGCACACCACTCATTACTACAGCACTTTCCACGCTGAGCCCAGCTACTTACAGTGTCCCCGGCACAGCCCTGCCCCAGGCCGCGGCCCCCACATGGCCGGGCCATCAGGCCAGTGCCAGCACTCTGGCCACTCGCAGCAGGCAGCTGGGGCGGACGGCAGGTGGGAGTTCCCGGGAGAAGGGAGGGGGCAGTTCCACCCCAGGAGCAGTTCAGGGGTGCCCGGTGCGGTGTCAGGGAAGGGCGGGGACACCTTAACACGGTTCCCTTGCTTCCCCCATTAGTCCCGGCGATTAGAGGCCCACTGACACCCGGATCCCTGCCACCACAGAGAAATGAGGTCTGCCCTTCAGCCCAGGGGAAGATCACAGGTGTGCACCGTCGGGGGTGGAGAGGGGACACAGGGTAGGCCGGAGCGACACGGGGAGAGAGAGGGACAGAGACAGAGAGACAAGAGACAGAGACAGAATGGCATCTTCTCTTTTCTGGGGACTCTTAGGGGGCAGCCACTCACCAGTTCCTTCCTGAGCCAGGCTATAGCTTCATCGATACTCCGGAAACCTTCCAGCTTGCCAGGGGACAGGGGCCCAGCGCCCGGGCTGGTGCTCCCGGCCGGTGGGGGATGCTGCCTGGGCTCTCTCCGAGGGAGCAGGGGCTCCTCCCTGCCACGCTGCCCCTGCTCCGAGCTCGCCTCCTGCTCTGCAGCCGCAGCCGGCATCTGGAAGGGCCACGTCTGCTCCTCCAGCCTGGCCTGCCACTCCAGGTAGGAGGGCCTGCGGGTCTCCAGCCTCAGTTTCTCAGTGAGGGCCTTCAGGCTCCGGAGGTGGTCGTCGGGAGGTGCGGCCGCTGCTGCTGGCCCCTCTTCGCCCCCCACCTCTTCCACCTGGATCTGGGGCACAGACATTCTATGATCTGCCCGGGCAGCCAGACGTGGGAGGGGCTGGGGAGCAGCGTGGGAGGCTCGGTGGGTGGCAAGGGTGGGTCCCGCTCTGGAAGGGCCTCATCCGGGTGGGGCCACAGCTCCCAGGTGCATCGCTGGGATGGGAGCCGGTCTCGGAGGCTGGGTGGCACAGAGCTGGGAGGGCCGGTGCAGTGAGCCACAGAGAGTGTCCTCCTGGGCCAGCCGTGGGTCTTCGGGGCTATGTTTCGCCCCGGACTCCTGTGGGTGCCATGCTTCACGGAAGGCAGGAACAGGCAGGTGTCAGCAGGAAGCCGGGGTGCAGCCCTTGCCAAGAGGATCTACCTGTCCTGGAGGTGCGCGCCGACCGGAGCGCCTGCCTCTCGGGGAAGCGCGGGTGGCGCGAGGCCCTGCGGGCAGGATGAGAACCGTGTCAGTACCGATCCCGCCCCAGCCATGGGAAGGCTGGCATGGCCGTTCCACAGCAGGGGAAACTGAGGCTCAGAGAAATCCAATGACAGCAAGTAGCTGAGGATAAGCCCAGGTCATCCGGATCTGAGGGCACAGGTCTCACCTCTGCAGCAACTGCCCAAAGGTCCCGGAGCCCGCCACGCAGACACAGGTGTGTCCAGGTGCCCCTGAACCCTCCCCACCCCACCCACACAGCCCCTGCCCCGGCCCTGGCTCTTCCAGGCCAGTCTGAATCCACACTCCCAGCTCCTATCTCCAACAACGACACCTCCCCTCTCCTCTTCAGAGGAGGCAGCTGCCTTCACGCTGGAGGGTTAAACCAAGCGAGGCTGTGACTCACTGTTCTAGAAAGAGGTTCTCACGTTTACCCAGAGTGCCCACACAGCAGCCTCCTTGGCAAGGACCTCAGCTACGTGGTCTGATCTGGCCTCCCGTCCCCAGCGGGGAGGCGCAAGTCCAGGCTCTGGCCCCACGGTGACGGAGCACGGGGTGGAGAAGTAACTCCGGGTCAGAATTAGACCTGAGCCTGCAGCTTGTGTGTCCTGGGTCCCCGGGGACCAGGCAGGCAGAGTCGGGCAGGTCAGAGCCCAGGACGTTTGACTTGGACCGCGGACAGAAGCCCTGGGCTTTCAGGGTGCGTTTTAGCAATCTGTGCCGGGGGGTGCAGCTGCATGAGAGAAGGAACTGATGGGGAACAACATCCCGAACAAAGTTTAAGTGACAAAAGTGAGATGCTCAGGGGCCTGGAGAGGGTGCCACCGGAGTGTGAAAGGAGGGAAAGGAAGAGAGATTTTTACTGACTTGAATATGCCCAAAAAACTCCCTGCCGAAAAGAAAAAGAAAGAAAAGAAACTAATCACCGCGATTGCTTGTCTGGGGCGATGGGGACTGGGCAGCACAGGAGGGGAAAGAATTAAAACGGGGGGGGGCTGGGCCGTGGGGCCCCTCTCGGATACGCATGCAGGTGCTCGCAAAGAAGGAAGAGCAGAAACCCCGGCGGGCAGTGGAAGAGGAGGCTTGCTGCCTTGCACGGGCCTGCCCCCGCGGTGGGGCGTGAGCGGGAATTCTCCGTTCCCCGTCCCAACAGCAGGGAAACCTGCTCCCACCTTTACCAACACGCTGACTCCCAGGAGCAGCTCCCCCGGCTCTGGGACGACTCAGCAGCGTGTTTTTAAGCCCCCGGGTGGTCCCAGTGAGCAGCCAGGGTGGAGACCCTAGACAGGGACCAGAGGGCACAGCTCTGGGTCCTGTCAGTCTCGCTGAGCCTGAATGCCCTCATCTGCAAAAGGCGGGCGACAACACCAACCTCCTAGCCCCTCGGGGATTGGCAGAACTGAAGTTTGCACGCACACTCTGAAGACAGTGTGCTCCGCAAATGTGGGGTATACTTCGGGGGGTCTTTCCGTGCAGTTTCATGGTCAGAATCCTCCAAACGTGAGGACTTCTTAGCTGCTTCCTGGGGCCTCTCCCAGGCGCCGTCTGCCTCTTTGCCGAGGTGCCAGAATCTGCTCTGAGTGTGCCGGGGCGGCTGCATCTACAGGGCTCCCGTCCCACCTGCAGGGCAGCTCTGCTTCTACCGGCCACGTTTTTTGGAGAGGGTGCAACTGCAGGCAGACGGGTGGGCAGCGTCCTCCCTCCCTGAGTTCTGTGAGCAGAAAAGACGGACAGGGAGGACGCAGGACGCCATCGCCCGCCCTCCCAGAAACAAGCTCCCGCTGCAGAGGGCTCAGCGTCCTGCCCACCAGTAAGGGGCTCCTCTTGGGGTGTGAAACCACAACAAGTCCATAACTTTGCGTGGCTGCTTTGGGTAAGGGCAACTTATTTTAACTAGTAGTTTCTAAACCAATTCAGAGTAGACCTCGTCCGGACTTCTTGGAGGCGTTAACTGGAGCGCCAGTGAGCTGTGAGTCAGCTGACGACGAGCCTCTGAGCTGCTGAGCCTCC